>JACGCM010002214.1:0-20610 GCA_014058105.1 Kingdonia uniflora | reverse complement strand
AATAGTGATCATCGCGAGGCTGAAATGGAGGGGTCCTATCTTTGATTTACCACATGGACGACTTTATGACCGTTTTGAGACTAGGCATGATGCGATGATGGCTGAAAAACTAGTTGTAGAACACCGTTGCGACGGTTTGGAGGCTTCATTGAAGGAAACGAATAGAAACTTGGTGAATTTTTTCTTCGTGATAGAGTCAAGAGTGAGGTAGGCAATACATATAAGAGAGATATGACAGCAGGGCTCTCCTTTTTGTATCTGAGTTCAATAGATTAGAGGCGGAGAGTAAAATGTTGTATGACGGTTTAGTTACAAAAGGTATGTAGCGTGAAATGAGATTGATTCGATTAGATTACCTAGATCCCATGGTGGTAAGAATTGGTGCTCTTAAAAAGAGGATGATTAGGGAAGGAAAACAAATTGTCATTGGGAGGATGCCAGAGTTTATGCGCAAGCGTTTGTATCGGTATAGGGAGAGATCGAGGAGTGATGATGTGATTGAGAGTTCGAGCGATAGTGATTGATGACGCGAAAGATAGTAAGAGTATAATAGATATATAACTATTAAAAAGTTACGTGAATGATCTGTATGTATGTATACTAACCTTTGTATGAACCAATTGAATTGATGTTCTCTTGCATGGCGTTTCGTCATACAATAAGAGGGTGGTTTAGCTGAAGCAACAAACAATTTGTAATGTATAGAGAATCAGTTTGGCTGAAGTAACAAACAATTTGTAATGTATAGAGGATCAGTTTGGCTGAAGCAACAAACGACATGTAATGTATAGATGATCAGTTAGGCTAAAGAAATAAATGATCTATAATGTATAGAGGATCAGTTTGGCTGAAGCAAAAAATGATCTGTAATCTGTATATAGATGTACTTTTTGATATATTAGAAAAGTACTATAATGTAGGGCAATCAGACAAAAGTATTTCATTGTTGTAATATTGACGTACAAAGGATGTTAGATAGAGTACTGTATAAAATAGTAGAAAGTACTCCGATATATGGGGATCAAACCTATGTATTTCATTGATATAAGATCGACATACAAGATGATAGATTTATTTAAAAAAGTACACTATGATAGAGTATTATCATCGATATAGCTTCAATCTCCTCGTGTTCCATCGATTAGGAACTCGTTCCCCATCTTTAGTGGCGAGATCGTAAGAACCAAGGCCATTTTTTCCAACAATGATAAAAGGACCATCCCAATTTTCAGTCAATTTTCCAACATTGACTTCTTTTATGTATTTGGGAACTTCTCGGAGGATGAGGCCTTTAATTTCAAACTCTCTACGACGAACTCGTTTGTTATAAGATCAGGCTAAAGCTTGATGGTATCTTCCCAAATTCACGATTGATCTATCTCTGGTCTAATCAATCCAATTCATGTTACACGCCAACTAGAATTCATTTTCTTCATCTGTCATGGTGTGGTCGTGCAATGGGTGATGATATTGGGTGGGGATGATAACTTATATACCATATGCCAGGAGGAATGGCGTGCATCCAGTTGATACTTAAGGAGTTGTGTGAAATGCCCATAAAACATTTTGTAGTTCTTGGACCCAATTACCTTTTTTCTCTGTCAAATGCTTTTTAATTCCATCCACAATAGTATGATTAGTAATTTCTGCCTAACCATTTCCTTGTGGGTAATATGGATTGGAAGGAGAGTGGATGATGCTGTGCTGATTGAGGAACTTAACGACTCTGTAGCCAACAAATTGTGGCCCATTATCGATTCTGATGAGATGGGGGCAACCAAACCGAATGATGATGGTTTCCCATATAAATTTGATGACTTCGACTTCTCGTATACGGTACAGAGGGACTACTTCCACCTATTTAGTGAAGTAATCTATTACTGCTAGGAGATGCTTCCTTTTGCCTGGTGCAGTGGGAAATTCTCCTATAGGATCGAAAGCCCATCTTCTGAATGGCCAAACCACATTGCTGGAATGGAGTTCCAAGGCTGGAGCTTGAATTTGGGGGCCATGTCGTTGGCAGGCATCGCACTTACTTGTAAGTTCAATGGCTTGAGCTTTCATTTTAGGCCAAAAGACCCCTTGGGTAAGATCATAATTGGCTAGAGATCGTCCTGCTGTGTGGCAACCGCAAATACCTTCGTAGAGTTCACGTAGGAAGTTTTGAGCTTCTTTGTTTGATAAGCACTCAAGATATGGTCCTGTGACCGAAATCTTATAAAGGAGATTATTGTCAATGGTGTATAGTTTAACATTATCAAGTATGTGTCGTCTGTCTACAGGATCTTTAGGGAGTTCGTCGTCAAACTTGTTATGAGGTCCGATATATGTAAGAAAATGTCGTCTTTAATCCTCTTCGTCCTCTTCAACGCCCCCCCCCCCCTCCCCGTATTAACAGAACTTGAGCTTATGATGTTAATGTTGGGGGTGGATAGTATTTCGATCTTGAGATATCGAGCTTCTATGCCGAGGACTCCTACCAGATAAGCAAGAGAATTTGTATGCCTATTTTCTCCATGCAGTAAATGTTCAATGGTAATCATCTTGAATCTTTACATTCTGTCAGCTACTGCTACGACGTAATTAATTAGTTTTCTATTCTTTTGAAACTTCTCTATAAGATGGTTTAGAATGAGTAAAGAGTCCGTATTCACTAATAGCTTGGAAACTCCAATCTCCAGAGCCATGTCTAGTCCATGGATTAATGCCTCGTATTCAGCCTGATTGTTAGTAACATCAAAATTGAGTCGAATTGCTTTCGCGATCTTGTCATCGAAAGGTGTAATAAGTACAATTCCGATGCCTAATCCCGCAGGTCCAGCAGACCCATCAGTTAAAGGACACCATCTCTTTTGAGTTATCCAGTCTAACTTTTTGCCGAGCTGTTCTTTATTAGTATCCGTATTTTCTTGTTCCCAGTCATGATCTTCTACTGGGAAGTTTGCAAGAAAATCTGCTACTGCTTAACTTTTTTTTGAATGACGTGGTTCAATAAGGATGTCATGTTCGCCAAGAATTACCGACCATTGTTGTACTCATCTAGATTTCTCTCACTTGGATAAGATTTCACGCAAAGGATAATTTGTCATTACCTGAACTAAGTGGGCTTGAAAATATTGTTTTAACTTTTGCGACGGTTATGCAAGAGCTAAAAGTAGTTTCCCGACCTTAGTGTACCGGGATTCAGCTGGAGTGAGAGTTTTGTTGATGAAGTAGACAGGTTTCTCTATCTTTTTATCAAGCCGAATGAGAAAAACTTAATGACTCCTCGGAACGACAAGATATATGGTGAGTACTTCCCCTTTTATTGGTGTACTCATCACTGGTGGTTTTCCCAAATAATGTTTGAGTTCTAGAAATGCCGTTTTACATTCTCTATCCACTCGATCTCAGGATCCTTTTTAGATTTATTTTTTGTTGTTCCTTCACGCACAATAGGCCGAATAACCATCAAAATTGATCTGAGGACTTGGAGTCAAAACAGTTTATAGCTACAATCTTGCCTGCAAACTTCTGTACGTCTTTCTTAATTTTTGGAGAAGGCATAGGCAGCAGTGCACGAATATGATCTAGATCTGCTTTGATTCCTCACTTGCTAATCAAATGTCCTAAGAATTTTCCTGACTGAACCCCGAACTGGCACTTGTTAGGATTGAGTCACATCTTGTAGAAATGGAGAATTTCAAAAGTTGTGTGTAAATTTACGATATGGCTATTCTTTTTAAGACTTTTACACAACATATCATCGATGCAGACATCTATCATTTTTCCAAGATGATCTTTGAGCATCTGTGTCATCAATCTTTGATAAGTAGCTCCAGCATTCTTGAGACCGGAAGGCATAACCTTATAGTAGTACAATGGCAACAAAGTTCCCTGCTAAAGTTCCCTGCTTTTGCTTGACGGCTTTAGCTTTTTCTTTTGAATTCAGTTATGGTAGGCCAAATTGGGATCGATGCCTAGCATTTTGTAAAAAGTCCAAGCGAAGACATCACTGCTGACTTTAAGGAACTGGATAAGAGCATCTCATTCATCTATGGGAAGAAGAGTGCCAATGTATGTTCCTCGCTTGTCCCTACTGATTTTGACATATTCTATGATTTTTGCACTTGACAGCTAGCTTTCTGTAAAGTTTACTGTAAAGATTTCTATAATGTTCCCTATTGTTTTTTGTAGTTACTATACGAGTTGTGGCTGTGAGGGCTCTAGTTCAATGGCAACAGAGTTTTTACATGTTCGAGCTAGCTTCTGGCTTCTTTTGATTTTGTAAATGCGACCATTCCATTCAAATCGCAGTGCCAAATGATAGGTCGATGGAATAGCTCGCATATTGTATAACCAGCAACGTCCCATTATACCCAAATAACGGGATTTTTTATTGATAACATAAAAGACAACGTCAACTGTGGATGGTCCTGCTGTAATAAGAAGTATTATCTTTCCCATACGTTCTTCTCTATAACAATTGAACCCACAGATGTCAATGTCACTGGGATGCACCTTATCGGCCAGTCCCATCTGGTCAATCGTGCTTTAAAAAAGTAGTTTAAAACTACTAACAGTATCTATCATCATTGTGTATAGTACAACATTTCTCATTTTTAACATGATTACCAAAGCATCATGGTGAGGAAAGTTGACATGACGAACATCATAGTCATCAAAAGAAATCCCTGTGCGTTGGGAACAGGATACGAGAAGTAAACAAGCTTCTTTAACGTTTATAGACAGGTCGGAACATTGGCCGACACGATGTCTTTTGCTTCTATTCGATTGGTTGATAGTATGAGTCCCAATGAAGTGACTGAGTTGGATATGGTAGAAATGCTTCTCCCCTTCTGGTTCTTCGACCCGTACGAATTCTGTATGAAGTCTGTAACTCCCATTCTTGAAATTCTCCACGTCCACAATGTATTCATGCATTCGGCCATCCATAAAAATATATTCCAACAGTCGGTGTAAGGCAAAGTAGTATTCTGTCTCATGATGTCGAACTTTGTGGTGAATGCAATAGGGTTTGTTCTCAATAAGCTGGAGATACTGTATATTGCAAAAAAAACTTATCCTTCTGAAGTACAGGATAAATGATGGATATGGTTACATTCATCTTGGGAAGATAGGGTTTTCGCAAGTTACTACCCTTCAGAGGTCTTTCACCATTAGATTTTGTTCGCTTCCTATCTCCTCCCTGATCAGTAGCACGGTTAAAATCTTTGCATGTAGATTGATCTCTAGCTGTCAATGTTGATTTTTGAGTTTTCTGTCTGTTGGACACCATTCTTTCGAGATCAATATATCCGTTAACTTTTTTGATCGTGTCCTCCAAACTTGTAGGTTTGTTTAGGATGAGGTACTCCTTCACCCTTCCATCGACGAGTAAAGCATTGGTGAAAGCCAAAATAGTAATCTTCTGGTCGAGCCGATCTACATTTCGAGCTAACTCCAGGAACTTCTTAGTAAACGTCTCGAGCTTCTCTCCTGGCATTTGCTTAAGGCTGAAAAGAGAATACATATTCTCCTCCTTGTCTCTGTTGTACGAGTTATTCTTGACGAAGAGCTCCCGCAATTACTCGAAAGATGTATTATGGACTCTTTAAGTAGCGTGTGGAACCATCGCAGGGGTTTACCAGATAAACTGGTGGGAAAGAGCCGGCATAGAATGCGATTAGATATTGAATGTAAGCCTAAGGCATCCTAAAACTCTTGACCATGCTCCACTGGATCACTCTTTTTGAATTTTCGAATCTTCAGAGTATGGAACCCGGTTGGGACCTCGTCATCCAGCTCTTCTATAATCTATTGTGGATTCCTTTGGTAGTCTTAGTCTGAGCTTCGAGCAATTCTTTGATTCATTTTTCAACATGTTCCTGAGTCACATGTTGTCAAGCGGTAGCAGTTAGGCGTACGACGCGTCCTTCTCCAGGATTGTAGTCGCCACTCCCTTCACTTAGACAATCTTTCACTGGAACTTGAACTCTTCGAGGTAAATTCTTAGTTTGTCGGACTCCCGCAAGGCCACCATCTACTTCTTTGCAAACCTCCTAGATCGGGATAGGTTCCATTTCTCGCAGATGATGGTTGGATCGAAGTGCGCTTCCTAAGTTATTACTTATTGGTGCAGGGCCAATTCTGTCATGAACGGAAATTCGCGAGCCTTCTGGTTGTACGCCATTATTCTTCTAGGCGGCAATCTGCTGGCCCTGTAGAAATTTCAATGCATCTTGTACACTCGCTAGCTGTTGCTCAATAGCAGCACGCCTTTCTATTTTGGAGTTCAAAATAGCCATAAGCTCTGCTAGGACGGCATTCTCCTCTGCTGAAGCAACCAACATTATGTGATCTGGAAGTGTCATCCTAAGAAATGGTAATCAGCAGTTTTTGAGACAATAAGTTTAAGAACTTCGGTTTCTACAGACGGCGCCAAATGTAATAGCCTAATTCCGGGAATCGAACTTAGCCTTTGCACTATATGTGTTTAAAACGCTCACAAACAGTAAGTAATAGATAACACGATGATTTAGCATGGAAAACCATTGAATAGGTTAGAGACCATGACCTCTCTTCAGGATTTAAAAAGTGAGAGAGAGATCTTATTAAGAGTGCTAGCTTATTACAATGAGTGTTCTCAGTCTTCGAGTATGAAGTGTTAAAGTGAGAATTCCTCCGTCTTCATCTAGAATTCTCTGGTCCTACTTGTAGGTTTTATAATATGGCCGTTTAACAACAATTAAGATTCATAATGATGGACGTTACAAAAGATATGCTTGATTATTCTCTGACCAGACTGTGTAACGTTCTGATCCTTGTTACTCATAACGGCTTTACGGATGATTGTACATTTGTATAACTCGAACTATTGGTGCAGAGGTCGAAAGCGATGACTTGAACTTAGGGATAATGAATATGTATTTAGTAGTACTTCATGTATGTTGATGAGTTTGAGGATGAAGTATGAGTCTAAAATACGAAATAAGCTTATTATAAGACGACTCTCAACCAAGAGCATGAGAGGTATCACGGGCGAGTGGTGTTCGTTGAGAAACTTGTGCTATTCCTTATGTTGCTGTCATAATTTTGGTCGTGCTGCAAATGTACCAGGTGCTTTGTTGATGAGGTCGAAAGTTCATATATATGTAGCTCGAAGATGAAGCATGAGTCCGAGATGCGGAATAAGCCACTACAATTAATGTTTGTCACTACCAAATATTGTACCATGCAACTTCAAACATACAAATATGGCTTAAGTGGAAACAAAAATGACAAATCAAAATGAACCAAATTGCTAAAAAAACTGGCATTTCATTGCAAATACTCTAGCAACTTAAATAAGGAGGCTAGAACAACTCCCTATGGCCCTCTTCAACTTCGCCACTACTATTTTTGTTAACTCCAACTTGGACGTGATCCTCTTTGTGGGCAGCTATGAAGTCTGTTGTTACGTAGAGAAAATCCTCGTAGTTATCAGGCCTTTCTTCAATCTTTTGTCGGCTTTGAATGATGTTGGATTATACGTTTGTAAATCCAACCATGCCTTTCTACAGCTCTTGAAGACTTCCTCCTAATTTCATTAATGTCGTGACTTTGTTATGCTCTGATAACACTAATACGGTAGCCATCTTGTTAAGGACTTATTTTAAAATTTTAAGATTAGAGGATGTTAAGTATGGGTTGGGGATATTTATAGCTGTCAAGGTTCATGAACTCGAATTGGATCCAAGACTGTTAATTCAGTAGTTGTCTTGGGTAGACGTATGAAATTAAGTTCTACTGGGAACCAAAATTTAATTAAACTGGGCTTAACAAATTTATTTATGACAAAGAAATTGTTCACATTCAACAAATGGCAAATATAAGTAGTACAAATGAGAAAGAGTGGGTTTACAATATCCAATTTTATGAAAGACTATCCAAATACTTAGACACTCAATTTACAAGCTAAATTTGGGTGTTTATCCATGTCAGTTATTAATGACCCTCTCCTCATCTATAAAAAGAAGACTTTAGATAGTGAATGGCATCATCCTCCAAAACCTGCTCATTAAAAAAAACTATAAGAGATTATTTCTACTGAAGATGTCGTCAACCAATTCGACAAAGTACTTGAGAGTTTATCAAATTTGACTGAAAGTACTAAGGATAATGTAATCCCTCCTCATGTGTGCATTCACAAAATGATGGAGAGGGAACTTGGAATGTTGGTAATGCTCAAGTTAATGCTCCAAAGTGTGAAGGAAATTGAGAAATGGTTAAAAGAAAATACCGATTTAGTGCTAGCGATGGCTAACTAGGAGGACTTCAATATCCTTTAGGGATATCGAGAGTGATGCTTAGGATGAAGAAAGTGTATTGGTCAGTTAATATTATTAGTAGTCTTTCTGAGCCGATTGTATTTCTCTATTTCTATATTGAAATCTCTCGGGGTTGACATGCAATCTAAAGTATCATTTTTCATCATAGTTTGGAATGCAATTTTTATTTATCAAAAGTATCATTTGTCATCACCATAATTATCATGTCTCTTTCTACAGATTATCTTTTCCTTGATTAAGTTGTGTTAGCAAAATTGAGGTGATAGTACTCCATAATTTAATTCGTGGTTGCAACATAGTTCACTAGTGTAGGGACCCATCCCTCGATATCACCTAAAATCGAACTATCACCAGTTTCGAATTATCTCCACCTCAGGCTCACGCATTTTTAACATTCCAGTCAACATTCCAACCAGGCCCCACGAACTGTTCAAAAACGTGGACTAAACTAAACCAAGAAAATAATATACAGTCAAAGACACCTGTCTTCTACGAACTCGTCAGTTATTCAGTCAACCGCCACAAACCAGATTATTCGGAAAATGTGTTCTAGCACGATGAAGAGTTGTGGGGAAGGCCTATATAAAGGAAAAGTTCCAGAAGTGACAAGGACCAAAAAAATTACAAGAACTTCTTATTTACGAGATTCAAAGTATTTATATATTTAGATATCACTTGTAATAAAGATATCCATCTCAAGCAATAAAGAGACTTTCACAAAAATGCTCCATACGAGGTCGTGGTATTTTACCTATTCAGAGGTTTTCCACGCTAAAACCACCTCTTTCAATTCTTACTTTCTATTAGAATTTTATTACGGGTACATTGGTGTGATAGCGAATTCCAAGTTGTTTCGAGCTCACGGAATTTGGCCATTACATTTAAAGCCGTCTGTGGGAATGATTGCATTTCCACGGTATCCAAAAGGCAGTCTTTTACTACAACTTTCAATTATGGTTTCTTCTAGACGACCGGCCACAGGAACTCAACTCAAAATTTATGCGGATCCAGGACAGATCACAGAGTTACAGGCGAATCTCCATGCCGAAATAGAGAAACACGCCAAACTCAAACTTTAGTTAACAAAGGATCGAGAGCTCCAGGAAAAAGAGTTTGATACAGAATGATAAGCTCATTAGACAGTGCTCAAACGGCACGAAGACCAAAATGACAACCAATTGCATACTGCCCTCGGCTCTACAATACTCGCAATCTCTTTCCAGCCAGAGGTCATGATCAGACTTCCAGAAGACCTCCCCACTTTCAGCAAGAGGAAAGATTAGGACCTCAATGAGTCGCCATTTAAACCATTCCCAGGAATCTACATACGGACTAACAGCTCTCCATCCATTTAGGGAGAAGCTTCAAATCGAAGTCAATCGAAGGGCCACCAAAATTATCCGTTCACGGCAGCGGAGGACCATCGACCCGTCTACTCAAGTTCCTAATTGGCAGAAGATGCTTGAGTAAAGTTACGACTGAACTCATCATCCCAGCAGCTAACGTCCACATTCACCAGCAAACGAATTTTGTCCCAAAAGACCACATATGACACCATAATTTCGAGCGCATTATATTTGCCATGAAATCAGTCAAATCTATTTGGGTAGGTCCGTCCCATAATGACACCCCAGTAGTAATGAGGAACTAACGAATCTATCTAGTAGTCACAGAGACATCCCCTCAGACTCCGGTTTCTTATGAATTCGCGCTTGGCAAGGGATCATAGAGAAACCAATCTTCTTCATTCAGCAAAACCTTCACACCATAAGACAAGGTACTCTAAAAATTGAGAACCCTCTTCCTCGGACCCCGTGTTTACCCTTTGCAGTACAAACGTCAATACTACTTCTAGCACATTCCGTCAAAGTTATTAGAAAAACACTACCCACAGTTCTAGAAGTTCTATTTAAAAAGCAGAATCTAAGAAGAGTGTGATAGTGTCATTATCAGTTTGGGCTTACTGATATCAATCTTCGAATACTCATTTCCGAAAAGGGTCAAGGCTGTCTTGGGACAATTTCTCCCTGCAACCTTTTCCAGTTGAGTATCCCGATGGGAGTCAGCAACGACCCAGACCTGTACCCAAGACACACCAAAAAATCATACCCTCAAACCATTCGACACCGAACGAGTTGAATGGATCACTACTCAATGTGGGAGGCTTCTCATAGATGGACGCAGGATCCCACAGGGTGCAGGAAATTGGGATCGCTTTGCGATTAACTCGCCTCCTAATCGACAGAATTGAGAAATCCAATCTCCGCGTGTGGGATTTTGAAGGCCTCAAATAATAGTCACAGGTATGCAGTCTCTTCATGTCACAGGACTTGACCTTGCCTTAAGGTCGATGTCCCAGAACTCTGGTTTAAACATAGCATTCACTACGCCTTGGTCACTACTACGCCTAACAATACAAGAAGAACAAAGATTGATCGAAATACGTCAGCCCGCATGGTCAAGATAGGATGAGTAGTTGGCGAAAGTTACTTATCGATTTATCTTCTTCAAGGTTAAAACGACTATCGATACCGATTCATTGTCATACGTTCTCCACCACGTGTCTGGATGTCGGTACAGAAGCTCGAATATCTTTATTATACTCAACAATCATTTCAACCACCAACATTTGATGTATTTCTGTATGTACGATCACCTAGGGTCAATAAAAGTGGAGACGACGATTGGCGAAAGCCTTATCTGTAGCCTCACCTCGGTGTCGACAACAATCCACAAATGGCAACGTCCCAACAAATCTAAAAAGAACACCGACAATCTGATCACACACCTCAAAAGTGGTTACACCTTACCCAAATGTTAGGTCTATACCCGCCTTTCCGTCCTAGGGTCTCTACCACAGTGCCTTCTCCAAAATCAAAAGCATGAGCTACTACTCCCCACGAATAGATGAAGGAAACTTGTGGCTCCCATTCCGTAGGTAGATCATTATCAAACATAGCGCTCACTCACGGATATTCAGCC
This sequence comes from Kingdonia uniflora, assembly GCA_014058105.1. Taxonomy (NCBI): domain Eukaryota; kingdom Viridiplantae; phylum Streptophyta; class Magnoliopsida; order Ranunculales; family Circaeasteraceae; genus Kingdonia; species Kingdonia uniflora. Next base: position 9,319 of record JACGCM010002214.1, on the reverse strand, counting down.
TCTATGCCACGAGGCGAATAGTACTCCACATATTCGGCACCTGCCCAGTCCATTGACATTGATACGCACTCCCTCATCGCGCTTAACTCCCTATTGCAATGTTTTCTAGCCCTCTTAAAAGATTGTCACAATACCTCGCCGTAAATATCCCTAACTCACCAGGTAACCCCGGCTACCTTATCGTAGCTACCGATTACTTACATAATGGGTAGAGTAGCAAGTTCTCCATAATGCACGTCCTTTGCTTACATTTAAACACTCATCCCCTACTAAATGCTACTGCGGTTGTCCCCATTCCTCCTTGCTTATGGCACTAATGAGCCATCATCCTTCAGAAAAATATCATCATCCAGTTGGATCAACGAGCTACGACGGGAAAATGAGGCTCGAATTGGCTGTAAAACCTCAATAGATAGATTGAAACCAGGGAGCATTGCTGGCCAATCGCTTAACCTTCGTTAATATCATCAAAATGTTTGCCAGCTCGATACATAAATCTACTCAGCAGACCTGGCTATATCCCATCAACAGAATCGTCGCTCCTCAGAGAACCATTCTACAACACTCGCAAGTCGTTCACGCTAGACAATTAGGAGCAACAATATTGGGAGACGTCGTCCTATTCATTACACAGGTCTCTCAGGCCTGTGCTCATACTACCCCTCATGACAGAAAAGGATCCCGACCATTTTTATCTTGATACTATCATACGAGGCGAATAAAACATACGATCGGCTAAGCGTCTTACTATCTGCTCTATTTCTATTTCGCACTTCTGTTTTACACTGTCCAACGCTGAGATTATTCCTCTCCATCCCTTATAAATTTGGAACCTTATGCATGCAAAGTTCTCTTTTACAAGTGATCATTCTCTGCCCTATAAATTCTCCAAAATGGCCCCACATTCTAGTATGATTAAGCATAGCTAATACTAGCTTAACAATCGATCTTAATCCAATCAGACTCAAGACTAAGCCCTTGATGTGGTTTCCTCTATCAAAATTCTCTGTATTGTAAAAGTGTAGAAAATTAAAATTTCATACCAAAGACTCTACAAACAAAAGATAGTTGAAGGTGAACTTACCTCATCTAGCTTCAACTTTTTTGTTCCATCTAGAACGTCTGGTTCCAGGTTTAGCACTTTGGTTTGGCAGACGTCTACTAAGATCTCTGCGAGTATAGCACCTGTTTCATCTCAACGAACTCACCAAAAAAAATGAAAGGTTTTATGGTGAACTACTCAACCCTTCATTCCTACTTCAACAACTTGTTTGGGCTCTTGTTATAACGGCTGGTCAGATGGCATATCACTTTGTTAGCTGACTCTACTCAATCTCTGCGATTGTAACCATGTAGAACCTTGTTTCACAGCAAAGACTCTACCTAAGGCATAAAAAGGAAGGTAATACTAGCCGTCAGTCACTTCAATAATTCTGTGCCCAAACCATATCTATAGTTCAAAAAGTTTCAACTTGGTTTAACTCACCCATTTCGCTATAACAAAATAAATGTAAAAATTTGTTTTATATTTAAAGACCCAACAACACAAGATAAGTTTAACGTGGTCATCTAGCTTTCCATCTATTCTCAATGGGTCCCTGCGACAAATACTATTCTCATTGTTTTTATGTCAAAATTTTCATATTACACAAGGGATTTATTCTTTTTTTTATGCTGATGGAGTGGGTCAACCATTGTCTCCCCCCATATCTGATGTCGAATTTAGTTTGCGATAGAGCCAAGCTCACCTGTCTGTATCACTCAACCGCTTCGTAGATCGTTGGGGCCCAAATGGGTTTCCCTGAATCAAAACATTGTCCCCGATCTAGTGTTAAGTTTACCAGTCAAACTGCATCCCTATCGGAATCCTTTGGAAGAAAGGTATCTCATTCTGACTCAGTCTTTTTACTTCCCCTCTAAAATATGCAATAAAAAAAAAAAAAAAAGACACGTCTACTTTTTAGCAGATCTGAGCCTGACGCATCAGGTACGACCATTAATGTAAATGCGCACTCTACCGTCTCAGGCAGTGACTCACCTTAGCATACAACCTCTATGTATCAATCATTTCCAGTCGACCTGCGCTATTGGTAAACGTAACATTACTTCCCATTTTTTATTATATAGTGTAGACTCGATTTCAGCCCAGGTTCATGGCTTCTAAGTCTACTAGACAGCACAAATTTTCTCGAGTTTGCTGTGTTCTACCCTTCCCTAGCCCAAACTGTTGCTTTCAATATTCCTCTTTTCCACTCTTCAATCATTGATTCCTTTGCTTTTAATTTCCCCGTTTCGAAAAGCTTTCTACCTGATAAGTCATTATCGACTTCGTTGGCATACTAGTCCCTTAAGGTCCGTATTTTCTCTCTAATAATAGGCCCCTGAATACGCTATGCACACTATAATAGCTCTTTAATTCTACCTGTACAGTATTACACCAATTCCCCACGCTCTATAGGAGCCTTACACATCAGTTCTATACCTTCCCACAAACGTTCGTCTAGCCGTCGGCTTCCAAGGCACGCTCGATGGCTTGCGCCACGCGATTCGTTTTTAAATCGGCAACCCTCTTATTTAAACGTCTGCAAACCTTTGTTTCCTTCCTAGAACTCCATCTCCATGGCGGGTAGGGCTAATTTGTGCAAAGTGTTTCAGCAGCGGCCCACTTCTCTCCCATAGCTGATGAGCCTTTCTCTCTAGGCGGACCTTCACTCATCTTGGCTTTTTCAACATTTTTTGTCTCCATTCTTCGCCCCACGCTTGCTCCTACAATTCTGAAGAGCAGATCAATCGTCCCTGCTGCCGATCTTGCTAACCCTAATAGACAGTATTTGGCCATGTCAGCCTGCCTTACCTGACCGCCAACCACTACGCTTCAACGTCGGACGTTGACTCTCACGCATTTCTGTTACCTCGCTAGCTCTTTTACACTACCCCAATACCTATTTGGCATCTTTTCCTCTACCTGAAGAGTAAGGTCAGAATCGGTCTGGGCTCAGTCTCCATCACGTTTAAAATTCACCTTTACGTATTGATCTTCTCTCTTCCCATCATCGCCTTCCCATCCTATAGAACTGCCCTGTAAATTCCCGTTATTAGAACTTTAGTACGATCCGCCATCATAGAGAAGCGAGATGAATCTATTCGAGACCTGGTGAATATAACATTTTAGTATCATACAAAGTTCAGAAACCTTTGCAAATATCAGTACATACCTTCATTTCTACAGATACTATAATGATATCTACACCTCCTGTGGTTGGAATACATTACAGTATAACACTTCTTTGATGGTTTATTGTAATATAAGGTAATCCTGTCGATATGCTACTTTATATAAATAACATAAGTGTCACCCCTACTACTTTACATGATACCTTAAGCCTGGTATAAACAACAAATCGAAAGACCTATCCGGCTCTAAACCTTATAGCTAGCCGCTTGTCGCAGAGTAAATCTTCGACTGTTTTTTCACCTCTTCCCTAACCAAGTCCAGGTCAATCATCTTGCTTTCTGAGCCTCATTTCTCTAAGTGCCTACACAGAGGTTTATAAAAAAAGTCAACCTACACGTTTTCTTCCCACAGCACAATTCCAGCAAACTTCACATATTATACCTATGTCCCCATTTCTAACCCTACACCTTCTCACTACCCACCCCTCCGGTGTATTTCGGCGTCATCCACCTTGGTTAGTCAAGCACCCGTCTACGTGAGAACCTAGTCCGACCGTCCCCACAATCCCCCCCATTCCGGACTTCCCACACTGTCCGCTTCCTCCTCCCGCATCTACCACCTTACTATCATGGTACTTCCTAATGGCATCCACCTCTCTCCGCAGAATGCCTTCACATCAAGTAACCGCGTGCGCCCCCAGTCTGCATGCTCCTCCCTACCATAAGCGTCTATATTAGCCTCATCCCACCTGTAGCTGACTAAATCCGCACTTGGCATTAGAACAGCCGTATCACTGCTCTAACATGCTTCAGAACATCTAGCTCCTGGTATCGAGTTTAATTCCCTTTGTCACTCGATATTCACCTTCTTCAGCTCAGATTATTTCTTACCTAATGCCGAGACTAAATCCCCTTAACAATACAGCACCTGCAAAAATTAAAGCGAGTCTCAGCGATTACTTGGAAAACGCTTAAAACAAACTACTTTTCTTATCAACATATAACTGTACCTCCTTCTCCAGTCTATCCCTCTCCAGGAGAACCACCGCACCTGCCCGCTCCCTCGAACCTTCGGTAAAGGCCCCCATTGTAGGTAGATCCCCCGTCCAACGAACCTTCGACCCCTGACCTTGCCCCCGAGGGTGCGACTCGCATTCGACCGTTTCTCTTTGGGGGACTCAGCACCACTGCCAGGGGGACCAAATTGCCGGCCAAAGCCTTTAACTCCATTTGTTTCAAATAGTTTTGAGCGAGTTGGCTCGACGGATAGGCGTCAGTTTAACAAACGCCTGTATCCAGGCAGTCTTTTTGACAAGTGTCGTGTTTAGAATCTCCCTACCGCTTCACTTGCCTCGTATTCCTTCCGTCAGCACCACTCAGCCCCTGGCTTTTTCAAGACACTTTTTGACCATACCTATTCAACCCTCTTCTTTCTCACTCAGGCTGAGGGTTCCTATCCACAAAATTTAAGCTGTCATCTCCTCCTCTACAAACTCAACTCGATCCAACAAGGACTCTTTCCCTCCTACTTTAGACTTCACACCTGCAAATGCACACTTTTTTATGTATTCAACTATATTATTAGGTGAAATATAGCATAGGTTGGTAGTATATGCACGGGTTATACTTTATATTTTTTAAACAGGTCTTAAAACCAGATCCCCAATAGTCATCTTTGTTCAACTCTTCTGAAGAAATCTACCCTTCACCCATATTACGCTTTCATTCCAGGTTCGACCTGTAGAATTCAAATTGAAAAGCACGACGCCAAGTTTTAGCGCCTCCGCAGAAAAGTATTGACCTCTCACCTGGCTTTATAATTCATTACCCCATAAAACTTGCAACATCCTCAGGGGTTATCCTCGGCTCACTTTTCACTCCCTTTTCCCCTTTTTTCTTCAGATATCACACTCGGTTTTTTTACCTCCCACATGTTCCCGTTAATTGAACAGACATACCTCGATTTTCGGTTCAGACTCCCCTTCGCAGAAATGGGGTATCGGGAAAGCCTCAACCCCCTACTCTATTGAGAAATACCGTGTAACACAAAAAAACCCTCTGAGAGGTTAACTCTGACCTCCCCCCTCAAGTCTTCTAACGAATTGAATTCATCTATACCCTGTCGCATTTTTCCACGTGTCCAATGCTGAAGCAACAGACTAAACTTAACATTTTTCCTTCACCGCCACCACATTACGATTGAACCTGTTCAACACTCCTCCTAAAACTACCACCCTGTACATATTCTCAAATTTCCCCACTTCCCCCTACAACAGCCCACTTGCTTACACAATCTCTCTACAAAGTCTATCATAACCAGGAGGAACGAGTATCATTTATCCTAAGAAACCCTGCATTATACCATCAAACCTTCCCACCTACACATGCAGAACTCATTCATCCTATCCAAAGGTTTCGATACCTGAATAACCTCTTTAACAATGAAACTAGCCATCTCACCCAACAAACAAAAAAAAAAAAAATTGCATGCACATTTTTCGACCCTACACCAAATGCTCTCATGCTCACCTAGCATATAGGTAAATGTACTTTATCCGTTCTGTATCTATATCTATATAATATCATCACTCATATTACTTACAACTAGTTCTGTCCATAGTAATCTTGTTTGGTACATTGTCGAACAAACCTTCACTCTATCTCTGAATAAAAATCACAGTAACGCCAAGGCCTTTTCCCACACGACGCTATTTGAGGATACCACCGTTAGATCAATATTCTTATCGCCCTCTTCACAACCGATTGATTCCCATTCGCTCCTCCTTATCAAACTCCCGATTCTTTCTCTCGCTCTCACTCTGTGTTGTTTACTCGCCTAAATGTTTTAGAAACCTTGAAAACCTTTTGTTGGATACGAAGAAAGCACGCATTTATCTATTTCTTTCTTCTCCTACGGCTTTTTTATTGCGCCTCCTCGCCGCGAACTAACCTCGATTTGGAACTGAGTCATCCTTTCTTCTATTCCATGTCCAACGGCTTTGTACCATTCATAAAACTACTTTTTTCCATCATATACAACTCCCTCATTTTTTAACATTTTTCTCTCGCCTATTTTCATATTTTCCTGACCTTCCTTTTTTTATCCCTCATAATTACCCCTCTATCAGTCAGATTTCCTGCTTTCTACAATTACAAAACAAACCAGAAGCTTTTAACATTTCGGATTGAATGACAACTTTTACTAATACAGTCATTATTAATGACAACCTTTTATTAAATCGAAAATATTGCATAGGATTTACAGATACAAGTTTATCAGTTCATCAGTCTCAGGAAGACAACCAAGAATTATCCGTCCACACCAAACTCAATGGCATTTACAGAAACAATTTTCCCTGTTTGATAAAAGCACAGGTCATTACATTGGGCACATCCGAGGCATCAACTTTAGCCAGGTTCTTTTTTGCTTTAGTGATCTTCTTTTCAGCCCCGATGCAAAGCAGGCCTTGGAACAACAAATAGCTTCATTTTGTATGGTTTGGGGGGGGGGCGGGTTAAATCTAGCGAACTTCAATAGAAACTATGCAAGCAGTAAAACTTAAGGTTAAAAAAACGCAATTCTTGACGTAAGTAATTATTCTAAGTGCCAAAACGTGATGCAATACAAAACGTCACTCCCCACTGGTTTTGTCTTCCTCTTCCACTGGCCACCTCCTCTCTCCAAACCGCCACCTTCAAGATGTTGTAAGATAACGAGAGCTCGAACGTTAAATCTGGGTGATAAAAAATTAGCATATCTGCCCGCAGTACACTTATTCCGTCCGCATATGACGCCCCTAATCCTATCTTCCCCCTTCCCGCAAAGTACAGAGAACATTGCCCACTGGCCCTCGTCTGTCACGACGAAGACATAAACTCTTACACTTTAGTAGACAATCCTTCTATCTTCAACTCGGCTTCCTCTTCAATAACCTTGATACGTTGGGAATAGGAAAGCGTGTATCGCATCTCCAAGGAATGGCCACCTAATAGTTAATTTCAATTCACACTTTGTATTTCCGGACGCTTATCCTCCTTCAGACGAAAAACACCATCCTCTCGAGTGTTACCCGATATCAAAGAAAATAATCGCTCAAGTTTTCGACACAAGTTACTTAACACATGCACTGTTTCAAAAATTTGTTGACAGGATACTATTTATATAACCCTACATTTTAATTTGTGCAGGACGCTTTTTTCCAGCTCATCATTATCACAGGCGTGACTATTCATCACCAACTATCCCTACACCACATCCAGATCCTCATTATACCCTGCACTTCCCAATTATCGCGAAACTTCCATCCAGTCAAATGCCTCATTCTCTATTTTGAAATTTCAAAGTTTTAACACATTCTTCCATAACAAAGCCGTCATGAATTGGTTGCGAAGGGAGATTGTAGTGGACCGATCCCTCGTCTCACATGAATTGTCTGTAGACCAATTTTTTAGAATGATCTCCATCTAGGCGCTCACAACGTTTTTTACCATCCGTCAACATTCCAACCATCCCCACGAACTGCATCAAGAACGTGACCCGAACTACCTGCAAAATCCTATCCAGTCAAGACACCCTATCTCCCACAAACCTCAGTTATTCAGTCACACACCCCTGCCACTAACCCAGATTATTTGTAAACTTTACTCTAGCCAGCCCACATGATTGGAGCTGTGGGAAGGCTCTTATATAAAGGAAAGTTTCAGAATAGACAAGGACAAGAAAAATTACACAATCTTTCGTATTTAAGAGAATTCAAGTATTTCTATAGTTATAGATCCACTTATAATAAAGATCTCTGTCCTCAAGCATAAAGATGACTGTCTCACAAAATCATCCATACGCAGGTCGTTTGTTTTTTTTACCTATGCAGATTTTTCGCACTCTAAACCACCTGTTACAGTTCTTACCTTTTCCATAGAATTTTATTTACGGGCCACTTGGATATAGCGAATTCCAAGCGGTTTCGCGCCCCGGAATTGGCCATTAACACAAGTACATCCCTATCATTGTCTGACTATAATCGCCAATCTATTTCAAAGTAAATACGTAACAAATAGTCATAATAACACTGACAATTTACAAAATGTTGATTAAAATTATTCAAAGACCTTGTCATTTGTGGTTCTAACAATTTCTCATCAGTTAGCTCTCAATATTGTAATGTTTAACATTCATTCATTAAACGCTTGTATCATATATATTTATGGAAAATTTCTGTCATTTTGTATGACTAATTTGCATTTCTCTTAGTTGTCATATTCCATTAATGTTTTTGCCATTAACCAACATATACATACCAATTAACTTGATCTCCTGAAATGGCTCAAAATAAAACAGCTAAAAATTTGAAATGAGGACCATTGCTATAAAAACTATATTTCTTATAGCACTATCAAATGTTGTAATTGTGTAGCATGGTAGAAGTATGGCCACAGACTCTGTCGTACGGTCTGTGTCAGTTGTGATCATGTTATAAGTCTGGGTATGACGTTTATTGCGTATTCTCGTGCCCGGACTATTCGTAGTCTATTTTTTTGAAATCTTCCTATTTATATTTTGATCCAGTGATGAACTTCTTGTTCACACTTGCCTCAGGTTACTGATGGCTGGAGATGTATAACCTGCCATTGTTCCCCCACCTCTCATAATCTGACGGTTAGCGAACCCTAGACCTACACTTCCCCCTATCACTAACCCAACATCTGCGACCCTGTCACAATCTTACTCTTAGGTAGTCAAAGCTTTCGTTTCCACCAGTAGCTCATCGTTTTGCTCATAAATGAGAAACACTTGAATTAGTCTGCGTATACAGTAGATATCAAATGTTCGTCCTCGGAAGTCGCATATTGTAAGACTAGAAATGTAATTAGAAATTCTCATATCTCTATTACCTCACTATTTCGTCTCCATGTGATAGTATAGAATTTTACTTTTGTTCATAAAAATTTATTGCCGCAGTCATATAATCCTAGATTATATCAATTAATCTCATTATTAGGTTCTTCCTGACTATTGAGGCATTAGGGTGTGGCAAACAAACTCCTACTTTGTTTATTTTTTTAGGACTCAGTATCTCAATAAGTTCCCTTTCCATATCCTGTAATAGCTATGAATTTCAGTGACCCAGATGAGGTCAAGTGTATG
>JACGCM010001172.1:0-25368 GCA_014058105.1 Kingdonia uniflora | reverse complement strand
CCTTATTCCTCTCTCATTTGCTGGGAAGTGTGGAAAGCTAGGTTGCACAAGAAATATGACAACATTGATATGAACTCTACGGTAATTATTGGTAAGGTTTAGAAAATGGCTTAGGATCTAGCCATCAAATTCAAAGTCTTCACCCTACCTTGACACTCTTTCCTTGGATGCCATGGGTCTTCATGCTAAGTTCCGCTTTTAGAGTTTTTAAATTGTCATGTGGCCGAAACTCCTTTAAGGTATATAAGTTTATACAGATGGGTCTGCCCGTGTCAATCCTGGTCAAAGTGGGGAGGAGTGTTTGGGACCACTTGGGTACTTGGTCTTTGCTTTCTCCATGGATCTTGGTTTTGGCTCAAGCATGGCTGTCGAAATGGTTACGTTACTTCTCGGGCTCCACTATTGTCGCCATTATAACTTCCTTCCTCTTGTTGAAATCGATTATCTTGTTATTGTCAACTAAGTATAACAATGGATCTGAAGTACCTTGGGCACTTGCTAACACTTGGGCAGAAGTTCTAAGAATGGGCAACCTCTTAGGCATCTCTCTTTCTCACAATTATGGGGGATTGGGGGGTTGTTTTTCTCACAATGTGAAAGCAACTCTCTTTATGGACAAAAGGGGAGTCGTTTCTCTTTGGCGGTAATCTTGTTTTCTTGTATTGTGTATTGCGCAAGGCCTAGTCCTTTCATTTGTATATGGTTTCTTGGTTTCAATGAATAGATAGGGGTCGACCTAACCACCACCAGCTATGGTGCCTAATTTTATTATATATTATAATTTTTTTTTTACTAATTTTCGAAATAGGACAGACCGTACAGGGCCGAGTTAGACATGTTTGAAAACTGCACCAAATCATTACAGGCCTGCCACCTTCATTATGGGATTTAGCTGCTTTGGCCTATCAGCCATTTATAGGGCCAAGTTAGACATGTTTGAAACTGCACCAAATCAGTATTGGCCTGCCACTTTCATTATGGGATTTAGCTGCTTTAGCCTATCAGCCATTTATAGGTCTGCCACCTTCATTATGGTAATTTTTAGTATTTCTACACTTTTTACACAACCATGTTTAGGCTGTCCAGTACTAGTTAAAATGATAGCCATGAGTGATTTTAATTACTTTGTACGAAAAATAAAAATCTGAAATGGACTCATAGTTAGCATAATGTAGGTTAGAACTCTGGAGTGAGTCAGATTGAAAACGTGATCTGACGTTTGATTTATGTGTTCGGCACCGACATCTTCATTTACGGAATTAAGTGTGAGATTGATATGAGCTCATTTAGACATTTACCATCAACTACATACTAGTTAGTAGTCCATGTTCATGCATTTGGATTATTGAAGAGTCAAGTGGGGGACCTGATCAGAACAGGACTGATGAGAAGGGAGTTCTTCTCGTAGGGTCCTCTTTGATATTATGATTTCTCTCAATTTTTAGCATTGAAATAAGTACAAATACAAAGTAACATCTTTTAGAGAAAAACAATGGTGTGCCGAAGTCATGCATTTAGAGATAAAGTATTATTTACAAATAGAGATAATCCTTATCAGGACTTCGAGATTTAGTTTTAGCCATTTGAGGATGTTGCTCATTTGACTATAATTTACCAGACATTGCTTTACGCTGTGTCGGTACAAGCGATAATGCCAAATATGTTCACAGTAAGTAATGATTTAGATGTTGTGCACCATATTGAACTTTACAGGTTGGGCTAATAGCTATCAACCCTATATCTAATTCTTACAAGCTTTTTAGTTTTGTTGGAGTCAGGAAGGTGGGATCTGAACTAGAATATACTTTGAAAGCGCATCTCCATTATTTTGCATCAAAATCCAAATAACATTGGTCAATAGTTGTAGGTTTTGAGATACTAGAATGCCCTTTGGAAGATGGTCGAACAATGCCAACGGTTAAAAATATAATTTCATGAGCAATTTTGCACGCGCTAGTGTGTAAGCACATTATTTTTGAGATTAAAGTTGAGGTCGAGTGTAATTATTTGATATATTACTTAATTTTGAATGTAAAAATATGTTGTTGGTTTTGTGTTTGAATATTATCGAGTTCTGTAACGATTGTCTCTATTCTAGTAATATCTTATATTAGAAACAAACAAGGATCTATTTGGCAATGGCAAAATAGCCTACTTTATCTACTCTCTTTTTTAAGCAAAGGAGAATAATATAAAAAAACAGCCTAATGGCTGGGAATAACAGAGTTTACAAGTGAAGATGCCTGCAAGAGCTCACAACCTGGAATAAGAACTTCTTTAAGTGCATTCCTAACCAAATTCAGCAAATCCGTGACCAGATTAGGGACGCCCAAAATGAGCCCCCCACCGAGGAAAATTCTAACCAGGAGCAGAAGTTCCAGGAGGATCTCAACCAACTCCTTAATCAAGAGGAGAAGCTCTGGCGTGACAAGTCCCGTGAGCTTTGGCTTAAAGATGGGGACCGCAATACCAAATTATTTCACCTCTCCACCCTCAGCAGGCGTAGACACAACTCCATAAAGCAGATTCGGAACACAGACGGCGAGCGAGGTACTACTAGGGAAGACATTGGGAACACTTTTGTGAATTTCTACACTAACATCTTCACACCGTCGAACCCCCCCTTCTCATACAGGACCTTAACATCATGGAGAAACTAGTTACGGATGAGGAGAAGGACCAGCTCACCAAAGAGCCCACCATGGACGAGCTTCAATAAGCCCTCTTTTCTATGAACCCCCATAAATCTCTGGGACCAGACGGATTCATGCCGCTCTTCTACCAGAAGTCTTGGGAAACGGTCAAGCACGATCTCTTTAAGGCTACGCTCGCATTTTTTCAATCGGGTCACCTTCTCCAGGAGTTCAATCACACCAATATTACTTTCATCCCCAAGAAGAAGAACTCCGATGTCCTTGAGCATTTTTGGCCTATCAGTCTGTGCAACGTGAAACTCAAGTTGATCACTAAAATCTTAGCTACCAGATTTAGACCTCTCCTCAACAAACTCATTTCCCCTGCTCAGAACGCTTTCATACCCGGTAGGCAAATTTTTGACAACATCATCATGGTGAAAGAGATCCTCACTACAATGAAGAAGAAGAAATGAGCCTCTAGCTATATGGCTGTTAAACTTGATCTGAGCAAAACCTTTGACCGTGTGGAATGGAGTTTCCTGAACGACACCTTGAAAGCCATGGGATTTTGTGAGAAATGGTATGAATGGATTTTATACATGCTTAACTTTGGATAGCTTTAGTATCTCTGTCGGATAACATCTTGAGTTTCCATAGGACTTTGCTCAACGCCTTATTCGGGGCAATGCCCATTAGAAGATTATTGTGTCGTTTCGATTCTCATTGGGTCTTCCCCTCCCCAACTAGATACTACCAATAAACTCGGTAGCCGTTTGTAGCAAAACATGTTCACAACCTCTTCGATACATAACAACATAATTGTCATTTACCAAAGAACAACCCTTTGCAACATTTGTAAATTATAAGTTAAGCAATAGAGAAATAGAGGGTACTGTTTGTGTATATTAGCATGTACTCCTGTTTAAGTTTACGAGTATATAACTGTCGATCTTTACTGTTTTGCGGTATTTTAGTTAACTTTATTCACTTAGTGTGAGAGGACTGGAGAGTAAAAGTAAAATAAATAAAAAATTTTGGCGGAAACCATCAACATCAGTGTAAGCCTTCAGGAAGAACATGAATTCACTAGAACTACAAATTCAAAATGCCTATTATGTCACGATTCGAGCAATACCTCGAATGAACCAAAATTTCAACCTGAAGAACGAAGGAAAATGAGTAACGTAGTATAATCTTATTTGCAATAAATAAAACGATTGCCTTCAATTTTTTTTCCTTCCAACGATTTTCCTTTTCTAAGCTCAGGGAGTTTTTATGCGGAGAGGTTGAGTCAGGGGAGGAGGAAAATTAACATCAAGATTTACACAGGTGTTATTCACTTCTCAGTCGAATGGGGAATTTTTTTCTCCCTCATAATGAATTGGGTTGTTGGATATTTTTTTATTTTTCCCCATCTGTTTTTAACAAGCAACACACCCTTATACAAGATGTGCCTTCAGAATAAGAAGTCTAAAGGAAACTCCCCTGTACAAAACTTGTGTCTATCGTTTATTTCTTACAAAAACAATATGCTAATATTAAGTTTGGAATTACCAAAATACTAATCCGAAGATTAATAAGATTTTAGTGGCCAGGATGCGGCTATATTAATAGAATGGAAATAAAGGAACTCAAAGTAGTGTCTACAAGGAAAGATAACCACATACTAAACTTGAAATCTCTACATTATATAACTATATATAAAGATGGGCGATTTAGACTATACCCCCAAAATCTAACCTAAATTTAATCTTGCCCCCTCGAACCAGCAAATATTATGGTCGACCCCCCATTTCATGTCATCTCCACCGGTTCATTGTTTTGACTTGACTTGACCAGTTTCCTCTTGTTGAACTACCAATTGTACCATTTTCTCAAAACTCAACCAAACCTAATAGTTTTTCACCCTCTTTTTCTTAACCCAAAACAATTTTGTATCGAGATTTGTGACCAAATTCAACTGTTGAGACCATTCCATCTCTCTAACCTCTAACTCAATATTGCACAATGGGGAGTGGTGAATCATAAAAGTAAGTGTATATATGCATCTCAAAGCCTTGTGTTGCTTTTAGTTAAATATTATTATGGTTTTTTTAAGCCATTAAAACACTGTTTCAGGTTGTTGGGGGGGGGGGGAGTGTAACGACGAAGTGGAGGCAATTTTATGCGGGGTAAAACTGAATATTTGCATTTAAATAGAGTAGAACAACGTATTCAATAATGGCGCAGAGATAAGAGAGTGATGAACCAGCATCAACAATGGAAATTAGGGTATGAGAGAGAGAAAAAAAAAAAGCAAGGTTTGGAGAAAGGGAGAGTGAGAGAAGGTTGTTAAGTCTCTTATCAACAATGGAAAAAGTAAAATGGAGGGAAGGTTGTTAAGTCTCTTGCCCTCTAGTCCTGACTGTCGGAGTAGGTGACGTGGCAAGATTTTGATGACTTGTATCATTTATCTTAGCCATTAATTAAAAAATATTAATGATCAATATCTAACCACATGGCATAACGTTTTGGTCAGCAAAAGTTGAGTAGTTGGGGAGTTAAAGGTACATTAGGCATTAATTGAAAATAAGACTGGTCAACCCATTGAACCAAGGGAGAAGACATGAAATGGGGGATCGACCACAATATTTGCCGGTTCGAGGGGGATTGATTAAATTTGGATTAAATAATGGGAGGGTAAAATCTAAATCGCTCTATAAACATTAAAAATAAATAAAAATAGATCTCAGTGTTTAGACACATGCATTGTCTGCTTTACTAGGGAGCTTTGACAAAAGTAACTGCAAGTTATCAAGACGGGTCCTTAAAATTGTAATTTTCCTCCTTATTGTTGATGAATGGCGTTGTAATTCTGGTCTAGAAGGAAGTAGAGAACTCCTTTCAAAAATCATTGAAGTGATATCATCAGCAAGCTTTAATGCGATCAAATAAATACGTCATTGATGAAGGCGTAGAATCACCATTCACCATTTCCTTCGATACCCTTTATAACCAAAGAATCTTCTTATTAAATTCATAAACAATAACATCAGGAACCTCAAATCTCTTCCTAGGAGGATCAAGGGTTTGGTCCTCATCAATCTTGACTCTCAAAATACCATCTTGATACATAAATAATCTAAAAAAACAAATAAGAACTCAAAATCAACTCAAATGCAAACATCGAGAGCTACAAAGAGAGTTAGAGAAAGCAAACAAACATGAGAATCAAGGGTTTGATTGGCTCCTCCTGATCACCACCATCATTAATCCTGGGGAGAAGCTTAGTAATGAGATCACCATCGTCGATTGAGACTTCAGAGGCGATGAGAGAACATGATCGAGGTTTGCGAGATCGAGCTCGTATGCAAAAGGGGGTTTAATTACAAGTTTGAATTTATTCCTTCTTCCATGATTGGATTGAAACATTGAGATGAAGAAGAAGTAGTAGGAGAGTTAGGGTTGAAGTTTGAATCGTTGGTTTTGTTGTAATTGTTGATTAGATGAATGCAATTAGGAGAAATGAAGGAAGATCGAGGCGTGCATTCACTGCTCTTAAGAGTAGTTTTGCCCCTCAGGGATAATTTCCAGATGCAAACAGGCTACAATGGCACCTACTCTCCAGGATTTAACGATCTGATAGCAAAGTAAGGGTGCACTCCCAAATACAGTGCTCCTCAAGTGAACAACTGTGATATACTGTTTCTCTGGTAGTAAAAGATGAAGAGAGTAATCTGCAGAGGTTGTCCAGTTCAGAGTTGAGATATATATAGAAGAGGATGGAAGACCCTAGATATGGTTTTGGGAGCAATAAATGTTCCCTCCTCAAGAAGAGTTATGACCTATTTCCCAAGGAATAAACATAAAAGAATACTGACCCAAAAACTCTTTGGAAAACACCATGATGAGGATATTATTTTGAAATAAGCTTATTGGCCAACAATCCCCTACACTTATATCAAAATAACATACAAAACTGAAAACTCAGATAAACGTGATAATATAGTGCTTGAGAACTGGTGTCTTTCGGGCTATGAACCAAGCTTAGGATTCAAATCTTAGTTTACCATTATATTGTGAAACATGAAGTTTTTATGAACAAGATTCCTTAGTGTGAGCTAGAGGACTTGAAATCCACACTAATTCTCTATACCTATGTTGTTCTTTTTGGTTGTGCGCTTTTTGGCCCTGTGCTACCTGGATTTCATGAGTGCTTTAGAAAGCTTGCCTAAGCTATCATAGGAACCGACCCAGTTCCGCACTCATATAGGTGAACTTCCATCAAGTGTGTACTGCAGTTCAACACACCATTCAAACATAAATGGACTATGGAATTCATTAAGAGCATTGCTCAACCTGAAACACTGCAGTAGGCACTATTTCGTCATAGGAAGGGACTCTCTCAAATAGAATATAATTATTCGATAATGCAAACCAAGGAAACAAGTGACTTGTTTTTACCTCTATGAACCTACTTCCTAGAATCTCCAATCACATAGATGGGGTTCCCATCACTCTTTCCTTATGATCTAGGCATAAGTTCCATTCCCCTCGACGTTTCATCCACTAATCTCCTGTTTAGTGGTTTTGTCAGAAGATCGGCCAAATTCAGTTGCTTGATACCCGCCTTACATAGTTTAAGGATATAACTCCATCCTGAAGAAGCTGCTTGATAACTTTGTGTCTTAGACGTATATGCCAACTTTTCCCATTATAAGTTTTGTTCCTCGATATTGTTATTGCGGCCTGGTTATCGCATAGCATATGAACAATAGGAGATGGTCTACTGCCAATGGGAAGATCTGCTAAGAGGTTTCTAATCTACTCAACCTCACTACATGCCATCTCTAAGGCAATTAACTCAGACTCTATGGTAGACCGAGCTATACATTTTTGCTTAGAAGATTTTCAAGGCACAACGCCCCCACCAAGGGTAAACACATAACCACTAGTAAAGTTTATCTCATCTGAATTTGAGATTAAGTTTGCATCACTATACCCTTCTAGCACTGGTGGGGCTATTTTGAAGCTTAGTTCAAAATCAATGGTACCTTTTAAGTACTTGGCTATTCTCTCTAAGGCATTCCAATGATCATTATTAGGACATTGTGTGTATCTACTTAATCTGCCTACAGCATAGGAAATATCAGGTCTTGTACAATTTATTAGGTACATTAGGCTACCAATGATTTGGGCATACTCTGACTGTGAAACACTATGTTCTTTGTTCTTCTTTAGGTGAGAACTGCCATCATAAGGAGTAGTCATCGGATTATTATCAAAATATCCAAACCTTTTCAGCATTTTCTCAACATAATGTTTTTGTGATAAGATGAAACCGTCACATGACTTGATAATTTTTATCCCTAAGAATACATTAGCTTCTCCTAAGTCTTTCATATCAAAATTAGAAGCTAGGAATGATCTGGTCTCATTTATTAAATCAAGGCTAGTTCCTATGATAAGCATATCATCAACATAAAGGCAAATAATCATATGTGTTAGAATCAAAATATTTGTAATAAATACATTTATCAACATCATTAATTAAAAATCCATTAGAAACTAACACATTATCAAATTTTTCATGTCATTGTTTGGGTGCTTGTTTTAAACCATATAAGGATTTAACTAGCCTGCAAACTTTATGCTCGTTACCCGGAATAGAACAACCCTCGGGTTGGTCCATGTAAATCTCCTCTTCAAGTTCACCAATTAAAAAAGCAGTTTTAACATCCATTTGATGAATGATTAAGTTATGAACAACACTTACTGCAATTAAAATTATAATAAAGAAAATCCTAGTAACAGGAGCAAACGTGTCAAAATAATCAACATCTTTCTTTTGATTAAACCCTTTAGCTACTAGTCTCGCTTTATATTTATCAATAAACCCATTGGGTTTTAGCTTCTTCTTGAAAAATTATTTGCATCCAATAGTCTAAGTACCCGGAGCCAAATCAACCAAATCCCAGGTATGATTAGATAAAATGGACTCTAATTCATTATCAATTACCTCTTTCCATAGTAAAGCGTCATTAGAAGTAATAGCATTATGATAAGATTGTGGATTATTATCAATGAGAAAAGTATAAAAATCATCACAAAAGCTAGTAGCTTTCCTATTTATTTTGCTACTCCTAGGTCATATTCCAGAAGTCTTAGGAACTTCAACATTTCCACTATGAGAAACAGGTTTTTTCAACATCAAACTTCATAGGAAAAATATTTTCAAAGAAATTTGCATTCTTAGATCCTATAATAGTATTTGCATCAAATAAATTACTATCGTTTCTCAAAATTAAGAATCTATATGAAGCACTATTTTGAGCATAACCAATAAACATACAATCAATAGTTTTAGGACCTAGCTTCCTTTTCTTTGGTTCTGGTATGAGAACCTTAGCGAGGTACCCCCTTACTTTAAGGTGTTGAGAATTGAGGTAGCTACTCTATCCTCTCTTCCAAGAACGATACGCGAAAATTGCCAACACAAGAAGTAAATCAACAAGAACAATAAAGAACACAAGAAGTTTCTCAGATGAGGGAAGTGGAAAACCCTTGCGGATGAAAAACGACTCCCAGCAAACAATTCATTATGATATCAAATAGTTTACAATGATCTCTCAAGATTTTCAAGCTTTAATGGAGTCTCTTCAAACCCTAGCCTTGCTCAGGTTAAACTCATAAAAGATAAAGGCAAACAACTAACCCTAGACTCCCTTATAAACATGGGAAGTTATTACAAAAGAATAGGCTCAAAGTACGGATCATGAGACGAAACAAAGTCCTCACAAACACTTTCTAAAACTAACTTAGCGAAGTCTATTCGAATAGACTCTGGATATATTCGAATAAGATGTGTTCTGAACGTTTCTGTTCGAATAGAAAAAAGTCAATTCAAACAGACATCTAACTGTCTCCTTTTATTCGAATAGACATAACTTCTATTCGAATACACTTATAACTCTCTCCTTCTATTCGAACAGACAAAAGTCTATTCGAACAGGACTTTGAAAAAACCTTTTTTCAAACCGTCTTCGATCCTCGCACGTCCCACGAGCTCCGATGAACTTCCTCTAACACGATTCAAGTTCATATCATAATAATCTCCCACTTGAAATCGAATCCCGTAACCCATCTCCAGATCTCCCAATGAATTACTCACACTACCTGAACCTTCAATCTTGAAGACCCACAGAAGTTGTACATGTCGTCAGCTTCTAAAAAGTCACCACCTTCGTAAACATATTGGTCGGATTCACATCAGTGTGAATCTTCACAACCTTCAACACACCTTCCTCGAGGAGCGAGTGAATATAGTGATATCGAATATCAATGTGTTTGGTTCTAGAGTGAAAAGCCAAATTCTTCGTTAAGTGTATAACGCTTTGACTATCACTATACAACTTAGGAGAGAATTGTTCTCTACCAAGCTCTTTCACCAACCTTTTGAGCCAAACCATATCTTTGCACGCTTCTGTAGCTGTAACATATTCCGCCTCCGTCGTAGACAAAACTACAATCTTCTGTAGCCTAAAACCCATGTAACTGCACCGCTTCCCAATCTTTAAATGAAACCACAAGTGCTCTTCCGCCTATCCATGTCACCCACCAAATCAGAATCAACAAAACCCTGTAAGCATATCTGAGAACCCCAATAACATAATGCCACATCTTGAGTCCCTTTTAGATACCTCAGTATCAATTTCACAGCTCTCCAATGCTCCTGGCCTGGATTGCCCAGATATCTACTCACAACTCCCACTGCTTGGGCAATATCCGGTCTCGTACAAATCATAGCGTACATTAGGCTACTAACCGCGGATTGATAAGGAACTTTCCGCATCTCATCGGGATCCTTCTGCGTCTTCGGACAATAATCCTTTGATAATTTGAATTGACCTCCCAATTGTGTACTAACAAGTTTAAAACCATCCATATTGAACCGCTTTAGTACTTTGCCGATGTACTCAGCTTGAGACAACTTCAATTCTCGTCGCTTTCTGTCCCTTGTAACACGCATACCAAGAACTTATTTTGCCACACCCAAGTCCTTCATAGAAAACTCCTGGAATAATAGTTCCTTCAACTTAACTATATCTTCCATGTCAGCACTTGCTACCAGTATATCATCCACATACAGAAGTAGAATAATATACGAGTTCCCCGTATTCTTAATAAAACAACAGTAATCCGCATTGCTCTTTGAATCGCCATTTCTGGACATGAACTGTTCAAACTTCAAATACCACTGTCTCGACGCTTGTTTTAAATTGTATAAGCTCTTCGTAAGCCTACACGCAAGATCTTCTTTCCCTTTAACTGAATACTCTTCTGGCTGCTTCATATAAATTTCTTCATCAAGGTTACCGTGAAGAAATTGAGTCTTGACATCAAGTTGTTCGAGATGCAAGTCTTCAACAACAACTATATTCATCACAACCCGAATAGTAGACATCTTCATAACATGAGCAAAAATTTCACTGAAATCAACGTCTTCATTCTGCTGAGAGCCCTTCTCCACAAGTCTAGCCATGAATCTCCTTGAGCCATAAGATTTCTGGTTTAGTCTGCATACCCACTTGTTGTGCAATGTTATCTTCCCCTTTGGTAACCGAACTAAATCTCAAGTTCGATTAACTGATAATGACTGTATCTCATCATCCATAGCAAACTCCCACTTGCCCTTGGCTTCCACATCTAAAGCCTCCTTATAACTTTCAGGTTTACCGCCATCTGTAAGTAACAAGTAATTTAAAGAATTTATGTACCTTGCCGGAGTTCTTGCACCTCTCGGCTTCTTTCGAAGTGCTATTGGAATGTCTAGATCATTTGGTTCCTCGTTTTGATTCGGTACAACGAACTCAACAACAACTTCTACATCATCCTCTCGAGAGGGTTCATCATCTTCAATGTTGACACTTTCCTCTTTTTTACCTCGAATCCTTTTCACAGGTACTTTAAAATCTTTATATAAGACTTCCTCATTGAATGCAACATTACGGCTCCGGATATCTTTCCGATTCTTCACATCCCAAAATCGGTACCCAAACTCATTACCACCGTATCCAATGAAAATGCACTTCGTCGACTTTGCATCTAACTTGGTCCTTGTATCTGAATTATCAAGCACATATGAGATACAACCAAAAATACGCAAGTGATTAAGGTTTACCTCTTTACTGATCCATGCTTCTTCAAGAAGTTCAAAGTCCAAAGCCGCCGAAGGCCCTCTGTTAATCAAGTACGCCGCCATACTAACCACATCCGCCCAAAAACACTTTGGCAATCCAGCGTTGAGTCTCATACTCCTCGCTTTTTTATTTATTGTTTGGTTCATGCGTTCTGCAATACCATTTTATTGCAGTGTTCCAGGAATAGTCTTCTGTCTCCAAATCCCGTTTGATGCGCAAAAGTCTTCAAACTCGTCACTACAGTATTCCCCCCGTTATCCGACTTGAGACACTTCAGTTTCAAACCGGGTTCATTTTCAATTAGAACCCTCCACCTCTTGAATTTATCGAACACATCTGACTTGTTCTTCACGAAGTAAACCCACAGTTTACGAGTAGCATCATCGATAAAAGTAACATAGTAATGAGAACCACCAAGAAAAGACACCTTGGTTGGCCCCCAAACATCCGTATGTACAAGATCCAACTTTCCAGGTTTCCTTGATTTTCCAGATAATTTGAAATTGACCTTCTTCTGTTCGTAAGAATACCCTCTTCACAAAACTTGAAATCAACCTCAGCAAGACCCTCTAGCTTTCCCTTCGTTACCATTATCTTCATCCCCTTCTCACTAATGTGACCAAGCCGTTTGTGCCACGTACTTGTATCAATCCCCGGAGTAGCCGTACAAATAGTGGAAATTGTGCTTTACCCTGTATACAATGTTCCTTGTCGCAAGTCGCGAGCTACCAACATAGCTCCCTTTGTAATCTTCCAGAAGATTACGCCAAAGGTACATTCGTATCCGGCATTATCCGCCAATTTGTTAACCGATATTTGGTTACGCCCCAGTTTAGGTACAAGTCGCACATTCTGTAAAAACCAAAGTCCCCCCTGAAGGTAACAACAACCTAGCGTTTCCCATTCTAGTAATATTGCGTGCACTCTTATCTGCAAGAAAGACCGTACCGAAGTCGCCTTTAACAATATTAGAAAGAAAACCTATGTTCGCAGTAGCATGGAAGGAAGCGCCCGAATCAACAATCCAAGATTCGTTAACACCGTCACACGATAGTAGTAGAGCCTCGTCAGAACTAACCTCTTCAGTAAGGTTCATTGTATTTTTCTCTTCATCATCAATCTTCTTAGAAGAAGAAGAGTTGCAATCTCGCCTGAAGTGACCCTTCTTTCCATAAGTCCAACACTCACCGGGGGGCTTAGACTTCCCTCTTGACTGTGATCGACCCCTTCCAAAATTTGGCCCTTTTCTGTAAGACCTCCCTTTTTCCTCGACGTTCAACATATTGCCATTTGAACTCGAAGATGGTTCAGATGTTTTACGCATAATCTCTTCACTCATAATCAATGAGACTATAGTGTCAAATTTGATGTATTCCTTCATAGATGAGTTGCTCATAGCTGTAATGAATCCTTCCCAGCTTTCTGGCATCTGCCCTAGAAGAGCCCATGCTCTCACCTCCTCGGTAAAAGTTATTTTTACGGATTCCAATTGAGCATGTATGGTATTGAACTCACTTATATGAGCTTGCACACTACCATTCTCCTTCATCTTCAAAGTAAACAAACGTCGTAAAAGATGAACCTTATTTGCCCCGGACGGTTCTGAGTACATAACGGACAACGTCTCCATTAAACCCTTCGTCGTCATAACTTTGGAGATCATGTGTAGAATTTAAGATGACAACGCTAACCTAACGGTTCCAAGCGCTTTGCAATCAAATCGCGCCCACTTAGCAGCATCAAAATCTACTGGCTTCATCTCTGTTCCACCTAGTGGTAGATCAAGATCCTTCTGATAAAGATAATCTTCTATCTGCATCTTCCGCACTCCAAAATTCAACCCATTGAACTTTCTGATCTTCAACTTCTCCTGATCGGCCATCTCTCTTTACCACACAAGCCCTAACGCTCGCTCTGATACCAATTGTTGAGAATTAAGGTAGCTACTCTCTCCTCTCTTCCAAGAACGATACACAAAAATTGTAAGCACAAGAAGTAAATCAACAAGAAGAATAAAGAACACAAGAAGTTTCCCTGATGTGGGAAGTGGAAAATCCTTGCAGATGAAAAACCACTCCCCACGATCAATTCACTATGATATCAAATAGATTACAATGATCTCTCAAGCTTTAATTGAGTCTCTTCAAACCCTAGCCTCCCTAAGGTTAAACTCACAAAAGATAAAGGCTAACAACTAACCCTAGACTCCCTTATAAACATGGGAAGTCATTACAAAAGAATAGGCTCGAAGTACGGATCACGAGACGGACCAACGTCCTCACAAATACTTTTTAAAACTGACTTAACGAAATCTATTCGTATATACTTTGGATCTATTCGAATAAGATGTGTTATGAACGTTTCTGTTCGAACAGACAAAAGTCTATTCGAACAGACATCTAATTGTTTCCTTTTATTCGAATAGACATGACTTCTATTAGAATACACTTATAACTGTCTCCTTATGTTCGAACAGACAAAAATCTATGTCTATTCGAACAGGACTTTGAAACTTTAATCCTCGCTCGTCCCACGACCTCCGATGAACTTCCTCTAACACGATTCGAGTTCATATCATAACATAAGGTATATAAGGTTAAGTAGATGACCTTTCCATAACTCATATGGAGTCTTATCAGTTTTCTTATGGGGAATTTTATTTTGAATATGACAAGAAGAAAGGATGGCTTCCCCCCACAAGTTCATTGGTGCTCCAGAACTAACTAACAAGGCATTCATCATTTCCTTCAAGGTTCTATTTTTCCTTTCAGTTACTCAATTAGATTTAGGGGAATATAGAGGTGTTGTTTCATGAATAATACCAAAATCCTCACAATGTGCATTGAAAGGGTTAGATTGTAATTGTTGATTAGATGAATGCAATTGGAAGGATAGAGGATAGAAGATCGAGGCGTGTATTCACTGTCCTTAAGAGTAGTTTCGCCCCTCACGTATAATTTTTCAGATGCAAACATGCTACAATGGCGCCCAACGATCTGATAGCAAAGTAAGGGTGCACTCCCAAATACAGTGCTCTTCAAGTGAACAACTATGATATATTGTTTCTCTGGTAGTAAAAGATGAAGAGAGTAATCTGCAGAGGTTCTCCAATTCAGAGTTGAGATATATATAGAGGAGGACGGAAGACCCTAGATATGGTTTTGGGAGCAATAAATGTTCCCTCCTCAAGAAGAATTGTGTTCCTTCCTCGAGAAGCGTTATGGCCTCTTTCCCAAGGAATAAACATAAAAGAATACTGACCCAAGAACTCTCTGAAGAACACCCTGATGAGGATATTATTTTGAAATAAGCTTACTGACCAACAGGTTTTGCTGCAACAACAATGCCCAAGCTCTTATACCTTAAAAACCCTCAACTTGAGTAGATCTGTAACATCAATGAGAAGGAAATAGAAACCCAAAAATTTCATTCAATTCGGCAATAAAGGGTTGAACGGCCCAAATTATTTATATGGTCCAAAAGTACCACGGAATGCATTAGGGTCATCCAATATACGCATCGGTGGAATCGACGGCTAAGACCCAAGACCCAAGAACAAAGTTGGGTCTCTTTTTTCTTATAGATGCGCACTTAAATATCCTATATTGAAGGTTAGTCCATTTAATCACAAACAATAACAACACAGAAGAAACTAGGTAAGTTCCTTCCAAGCAGCATGAGAGACCATATTGGCCAGTTTTCATGCTGGTTCTTCAAATCAAACAAATTCCCTTGTTTGATTACTATATGTTCTCAAATTCTCAAAACATGCATCTAATTTGTTTAAAGTAATCCACTAAGACACATTGTTTAGCACTTAAATATAAGTTATAGTAATAGAATATTTTTATTCATGAGATATTAAGAACAATAACAAATAAATATGGTATCACTGTCTGTCCCTCGCTCATCAAATAAGACACATTATACACGAACATTTCCACAATAATAGATAAAATAAGTAGAAAACCCCCACAATACCCCAAATGGATTCAGCTAAGCATCTCTGTCTCTCATGCATTCAGGAGACTTCGTAGGGTACCTCACTCTATCATTGCAATAGTTATAGATAGTGTATTTTTGGCGAACCCAACTCATTCTCCTATATTGATAACCATCAAGATCTTGAAACTCCTTTTGATCCCACCATCTTTTACCTTGTGTGGCACAAAACCTAGCATTAACTGACTCTTCGCAACCATCGACATGAAACCCTCTGTATGATGCTACAAAGGGAGCTTTGGACCAATCAGTCTTCTCGAGTCCACCTCTTGTTGCCCAATCGTCCGCGTTCCATAGACTGGAATATATCTTCATAGGTTGGTTAAATGGAAACTTCACTCCCAAATCTTTACTGTTCTTGAACACCCTGATGGGAACATCATCCACAAAGAATCTGGTAGCAACCCCACAAAATTATATACAATATTAGTCAATCTTAAAGTAATCTTATCTAGGAATCAAATATAGAAAGATAAAAAAATGGAAAAAATAGGCCCACACCTAAAAAGAGAAAGAAAATAGTACAGGCTCCCATAGCAATGACATGTTTATAGGGGCTTAAGAATTAAGGAAATGGGGATTAAATAAACCAACTTTTATAGTGTCTGGGGTTGAAATATGTTTACAAGAGCCCAATCTATTTTTGGTTAGGTAGCACTAGTATTAAGAACTTACACTATTTGGTACATGTTCCACAAAACTGAGTAGGAGTGGAAGTCTTTAGTTGGATCAAACCAGAGATAGATTCTTTGTTCTCTGTCTCCTTTTCCTCCAGTGAAGACATTTGTTTGCAAAATATAAGGTTGGCCTGTTCTGTTTCCAAGAAATTCAAAATCTATCTCATCATGTTCTGCGCCATTAGAAGATAGCTGCACATTGGAAAAGAGAAATTAGATGAAAACAATCACTGGTTGAGCACATACTAGTTAGTGTTCATAATGCTTACATAGAATGCAGTTACAGTTCCAGCAGAGTCTCCTGCAACCATCTTTATTTGCATACTGAAGTGCCCAAACAAATAAGAACCCTTGGACTGAAACCCAGTACCTGTGTATTTGTCCAAGCTGAGCTGAATTTCATTACCAGCATTGAAGTATTTGATATGATCAAAAGCCCATGTAGGCATGTAGTTCCTGTAAAATGGAACATTAACAGGAGTTCTTGGTGGAGTAGCTATCACTCCAGAGGCCAAGCAAAGTAGAACCACACAAACACTCCAATGAAAAGAAGCCATCTCTGCATAACAAGAAACAATACAAATGGTTTCAACATATGAGTATATGAGGCTAAGGCAAACAACATAATGAGAGAGAAAAAAATGTGTGTTTCAGATATACCACAAGATATAGGAGGGAGAAGATGTTGTGTGATGAGAAGTTCGGAGATTTGCAAGCCTTTTTATAAGCGAATAAAAGATTAAACAATATTTGGAGTTGAATTATGGGATGTGTTGTTGCAATCTCTTGGTTGGTCTTTGTCCAATGGACAGAATATTACATTACTTGAGAATAGTACAAAACTACAGCTATACATGTCTGCAAATGTGAAGGACTTCAATTATTTCTCATTGACACATTTGGATTTTTTGGAGGGTTTTATGGAAAGTGATTGGAGTAAATAAGAACATTTGAAAAGCCAATGAATCGTGTCATGACCATCTTTCTGAGTTTTTTGTACCATTAGAGTATATACAGGAGCTAGCTGAAGTATGACATGGCAGAGAGAGTGAATTCTTTTCTCTCTTTTACACCCACAACAGCTAGGTGAATTATCCATTGCGGCAACTCAAAATCACTTTGAAGGTGAATTTTTACTTTATTGATGCCCCGCATTTTTGAACTGCACAGCATTAAAAACCAATTATATAATAACACTTGTCAAAATTTTAGTAGCTCTCATGCCCCTCATTTCTGAACTGTAAGGCATATATTAGCCCTAAATTAATTAATTCAAAACAGCTACGTGGCATCATTTAATTGGTTCTCATGCCCCTCACTTATGAAATGCTAGGCATATTTAAACGTTAAATTTGTGACACGTGGCCACATCTCAACTGTTAGTCGGCCTGCGCAGTTCAGAAGAGCGGTCAGGAAAATTCACCTTGTTTTGTGGGGAAGATTGCATTTGGGATGGATTTGGGTGAATTCACCAACCCTACTGCTACATATGTTCTTACTGCAACACTTCATTACACCAATTAATCTTGCCTGACATGTTGTAGTTTGGATGTATATGTAGGCTTACTCAAGTGACTTTGTTTTGTTTTTCAGGTTCAATCTGGTGAGGCACAGAGCTCATTCTGTGTAATTGTTTGTTTTTTTTTACTGGTACATGCAAGGGAGAGCCACTTTGGCTTCCTTCTCATGGCTTCATGAGCTTGATTAACACATTTACCATCTAGGAAATTATTACAACCCATGCAGAACCATCCTCATAAAACTCACAGCGATGCATATCATCTCTTATAAGCTCTAGCAAGTTTTACCATGACATGATTTTAGTAATAAGAGGGCAAATATGAGCGATGACCGCACCAAGCCTACATAGATATCTTTTTCTAAACTTTTCCCCTTTAGAAAGAGTTATTCTATAAAAATACCTATTTGTAAAAGATTTAATGATATTTCCAAGCAGTAGATTTATGATATATTAATTCTTTTCATCATCAATATATCTAACTATGAAAGCGAGGCGGCCCTTCAAGAGAGCTCGGACAGAAATTCTTAAAATGGGCATGGTAGAATTTTAATAAATTCCCATCTGTATAACAATATATATGTGCCCCACAAAGATTTATGGCTACAGATCATCGTCAATCATGTTTTTTTTTTTTTTTTTTTTTTTCTGGTACTGATCAACAATCAAACTATTTTAATTAATCTCCCATGTGGCTGTGATTATGAACTTGGTGTACCTACAGACTTCAATATATCCAATAATTTATCTGAAATTTATTGTGATATTCCAACATCCAAATATCAATTATAAATTTTTCGGAACCCACGAATTGATTATGATATTATCTCCAAAAATCCCAAACTATTCTCGTTGACATAAAAATATTAACAATGGATTGATTTTTCGAATAAGAAAACCGAAAACAAAACATAAGATTCATGTTTTTCTTTAGCATATAGCCATATATGTTTATAGAAGTTTTGTAAATATATGTTTTGGGATCTGTCTCTACTGGTTATATAATGGAGCCGTTTTGTCAAATTAAATAATTTGTTTTGGTTCTTCTTCATTTGGTCACATTTTTTGCTGAAGGAACCAAGGAATGAAATGGTGGTGAGTTTTGTCTACAAGATTGAAGGAAAGGCAAGGACCCTAGTTGCATGTGATGGTTTGCAGCGGTAGCAAACTGATCACATGTTCATAAATAGTTATCAGTTGGTTTGGGAGCTGGAATCCGCAAGGGTTTGATGAGGAGACCTCAACAAACAAAACCAACATTTCCCTCCCTTTAACATGCTAAGTATATGCTACTTAGCGGGTAAATGCCTATATTCTAAATTCATCTTTTACTAAACACGTAAACATTATATCTTTTCGTAAGACATTATTGAGTTACATTTGTGTTACAGATACAGTGTTTTGTACCTACTTTCCTAACAAACAACCATTAAGCAATCTTATTCTTATTCATCCTATAAAGTACCATCTATTTCAAAAGCGATTTACTACATTCCTGTGGTCTTATGGTTTAACTAACGTCCACGGCCACTCAAACAGGTCATGTTCTGTACATGAGTCTTTTGACTAGATGACTGTGACACGACACTATGATACACCATGTCATATATGTATACAATCTTATCAGATTAGAGGTTATGTCTGCATTTGTAATAGCTGGTTCAAGTTGGAGTTTTTGTTAATGTGAGATCATCTGAAAAAATTGACAAGTCTCATAGTCATGAATGGTTCTGTTACTAGCTGTCATTGAAAGAGAATTGTGATGAAACCAACCGTGTACCAGAAGAATAGACCTCGAAAAGGACACACATAGACCATGGTTGCTATCTTATTTTTGTCACAACTCAATCAGTTCCCCTCAGGCCCCCAAACAGAAAAGCTTCTCAAATCTTCATATGTATTGAACAAAATAATATAGTGCAAATTAGTTTTTAGACCCTAGATAATGATTACGAATGGGTCAAACACTTTTTGATTGTTTTTTTTAGTTTTTAGACCCTAAAATTAAACTCAACAATTCTTTAAAAATACAAAATTTACCTTTTATGCTTCATCTTCCTCAACACCCTTAAAACCACTCATCCGCTTCCGAATACCATTAAAAAGTGAGGTTTATTGTTGATAATGAGGAGATGGAGATGTTATTGTATAATGGTGAAGATGGGTTTGTTCTTATGAACTAAAAATCATTGTTAAGTTTAATTCTAGAGTGAGAAACAAAGATTTTTGGGAGAGAGGGGTTAGTAATAGTTGATTTTGGTTTGGAGAAGAGCGATTTACAGTTAGGGGTCAGCGACTTTGAGTTAGGGATGAATAGTTTTGAGAATAGTGGTTTAGGTTTAAGTTATTTTTTATTGGGGAGAGTAGTTTTGAATTGTTAGCGGAAGGGTATTCTCGAAATTGTTCTAGAGGTGTTAGACCAATTCGTGGTCATTATGTAGGGTCTAAAAACTAATTTTCCCAATAATATATTCCCTCAGCCCATGTGTTATCGACCTCATAAATACAGGTATGTCTTCTCTGGAAAAAGAAGCAAAAGAGGGACATGGACATGGACATGGACATGAATTTTGTGTATTTATGTCGATCTACAGTGCTTCACCTTGCGACTGTATTAACATTGTAATGAATCATTAGGCCAGCAAAACCATTTCTCAATTTGACAACTACTATGTTTAGGTAGAACAAGGGACAAGAAAGATGTATTATGAAAAGAAAAAAAATGTTTTCACGGAGACGAGAATCCATGCTTTTCTAGATAAGAAGAAAATCTAAAGGACGACAACGATGTTTCTATCGTAATAAAGAACTTTGAGGACACAGTAATAAAGAACTTTGAGGACACAGGGTGTGACCCATCCCTGCATAACTTGGTTGTTTTGTTACGATGAAAACATTTGTATGGATGAGAGTCATGGGTGCTATTATAGTGAGGACGTGCCTTGACTCTTCTCTGTTTTTAGCATAAGGTAAAACAGATATGAGCTACATCCTGTCACCAAAATAAAATTTAAGACGGGGAAAGGAAATGACAAGTGCAGCGACAAGGTCGGCAGAAGAGGCCAAGAGAATAGAGTAGGTTAGATCGATCGAAAAAGGAAGAAGACAGCAAATGAGATCAAACTGCTATGGTACTGACTTAAAAGTTGAAGGACCACTCCACACCGTGGGCACCATTCTCTGTAAAATTCTTAACATTGTGATAGCAATTTTTTTGTCCCAAAAGCTTCTACAATGATTTCAAGGAAAAGGCGAAATCGAGCTAGCCAGTGGCAACCTCTTAATTTGCCACACATGGACCAGCAGGTCAGCATTCAAATAGATCGGTCCCAGTCCCCACTACCAATCAGAAATTAATCAATCAACATTTGAAAAAGACAACTATCACCTATTTAACCCTATGGGCGTAACGAGCTGAAAATGGTAGAAATCACTGAGATATACTTTTAAGCAGTACTTAAGAATCAACGTGTATCATATACAGAATGTTTTACTTGTTCTCAAATCTATCTTAACTGTGTAGGTATGCACGGTAAAATGTGTTTCAAAGAATATAAATTGTTATAGAGTACATGAATGACCGTAATGGTCTGAAGTATAAGCAAAACTATAATACAAAAATACCCCCAGTGTAAATTATGCACAATGTAAGCCACGCGACATCCGAAAGAGTACAGCAGCAGCAACAATCTCTTGTTCAGAACAACCAGTGTTTCTTCCTAGGCTTTTGCTGCATCGGAACATCTGCAGCACACAATGCAATATTAAACATGTATATAAATCAGCTAATCTTTACTTGGGCAGAAATAATTCATCAGGGTGGAGTTCAAAACTTACCCTTTCTTTCATACAATGAATTGTAATGTACTTCACACCAGAAACTTAACCATAGCTCTGCAACATTAGAGATAAATGTAGCTGTTATATACAAGGATGATGTATGCACAACTACTGACACTGTTAATTACTACGATCGCGGAAACGAGTACTGTCTAAATAAACTGAAAATACGATCTCTTTTATTGAATAACAACAACTACTACTACAAGCTCTCTTTCTAGGGTTCTTTCCTTTCTCTCAAACACTCAACACCCCTTCCTAATGCCCTATGATCTCCCATATATAGGAGAGATCTCCTCTTTCTCTACACTCCCAACTAAAAAGGAAACTACTAGAGTAATCTATTTTTAGAGGATTCTCTAGGACAAAATAAAATAATATCAAATAAACTAAAATAGAAATAACTAGAGATCAGTCACGAAAATGTGCGCATACTATTTACTCTTCCCCCCTCATCTCATCCTGAATGTGCTTTGTAAGACCTAGACGAAAATGAATTACTCTTTGAGTTTCAGTCTCTGATAGGACAACACGGGACGACAACATATAAAAGTCACTAGCGTAATCATCCATAGATTGGCTCCGAACCCAACGTAAGGTTTGAAGCTTAGCAAAACTCTCATTCTCGTAAGTGCTTCGGATAAAACGAGCCACCATCTCACCCCTCATAACCTCCCAATCAGTGATATAATCATGACCTCCAGTTACCTGTAGCTGCTGAATGTTTTCCCACCAATTTAATGCGTACCCTGTCAGCTGTCTCTACCAAACTCACCGGCCTCTGTCCAGTGCACCTCTTAAATGCAAGCATCTTGTGAACTCGATTCAGCCAATCTATAAAACTATCCGCATTTGATTTCCCATCAAAATCTAGTACGTTAATCTTTACGTCAGAGTTCAGATTTTGAAACGCGAAAATAATGGCGTTCGCGACTTGGGTCTCAGGGTTGCCCTGGTAGCCATACCCCTGAGTGCCGTACTGTGGTTGCTGTCCGTATCGAGTAGCTCCAATACCCTGATTTGACTGACAGTTGTCAGTGTGAGAACGAGTACCAAAATTATATGGAGTATTGCTGCAACCTCTACCTCTCATGTCATGGAAACCATACCTATCCCATATCCCTCTGCTCAGCATCATCCCATTGCCTGTTTTCAGCCGAAAATCCTTGTCCACTAGTCTACTATCTATGGAATACCCTATCCGGAATAACGAGGCCCTTGCAGAGGTCTACGTGGCCGCTGCGGTCGCGGAGGCACATAAGGTGTTGCTCCCGCTAATATCTGTCCCACAAAATTTTGTTATGTATTCATCCAATTGCCATTTAGGCTATGCTGCTTTTTGGTCAAGGGTAGGAAGAGGTGAGATGTTCTGAAAACTTTTCACCATTTGCATGTTTTATATATATATAGAAGTTAGAAGAATCTCTACAAATTTTGTAAACTAGAAGAGAGGTTAGAGGTATGGCCTCACTTCTAACCTTAAAACTTTACCCCCCTCCTAATGAAGTTTTTTGGGTTGACTTCCAAACTTCTAACCTAGAAACTTCTAACATGGCTTTGGTTGAACGTTTTCCCCCTATACCGTGGTTTTGGTCGTTCCCCACCAGAGACCAGTTTAAGTGGGGGTATTTTGGGACTTTCAACCCAAAAAAGCCGAATGAAAACCCCCAACCCCAAATAAACCAAATCGAAACCCAACCAACCTCAAACATTACTTAAAATGCCAAATCAAAGCCCAAAACTCGCAATTTCTCCCCCACCTCCCCCCCCCCCCTCTATCTCTCTTTCTCCTCCCCTCTCCTCATACCTCTCTCCCTTATCTCTCAACCTCTATCTCTCTCTCTCAACAATGGTTTTTTTCCATCTCTCTAGCTATGTGGGTATTTGAACCATGTCCCCTATATTTGGTATGTGATTTGCACGTTTTAATTTGTTTTTGCCTTAATATATGATGTATCAAAGATAAAAATGGTAGTTTTACCACCGTTTTAATTGTGTTGTTACATTAATATATGATGAATTATAGAGAAAATGTGGTTTACATGTGTTTTGGTGTTTTTGTGGAGAAACTTCTAATTTGTGGTCAAATTATACGGATCAGCCAAACAGACTAGTGTGATGTTGAAGTTAAAAGTCATAATTTTAAGTAGAACTTCTAACTTTCAGCTAAAAACACACTTCTTTTTTTTTAATCTTCTAACCTCACAACTTCTTAGGTAAAACCTCTACGCTATTCTCAAAAAATAAAAAAAACAAACCCTAGGGCCTAGAAACCACCAACGTCGTTTTTAATGCAAAATCATCGGTACCAACTCTACCAGCAGGTCGTGGATGAGAGGAGTTCTGTTAGGGATCAAACTCAAGCAATTACAGACTCCGCTGAAGCTTATGAGGCGGCGGAGACTGCGAAGAAGGTGGAAGAACTGGTGGAAATGGAGAAGCACATGACAAAACTCGCAAAAGAGTTCGAATTGGAGCTCAAGCATGAAAGAAGCAGCAATGTGCCCAACGTGCTCCACACGTGTGGCATGCCACACGAAGGCACATTATGTCGTGGCATGCCCTGATCTAGGTCGTTCGTGTCTTGCCCCACATTACAGTTGCCCTGCATCGTGCCTCCCGTGGCCCTGCCCCAATCCCTACATGCCTCAACCATGTGCCATCGGTGCTCGCCCCTTGCTCGTCATGCCGGTCATTCCTGCACGTGCCTAGGCATGCACGTTCTATGTCTAGACGATGGCATGCCCGCGTTCCCCTCACGATTCCCTGGTTTGTTTCACGAAAAATCTCGCCCCCTACGCAGACTTCGGTGCCGCTTTGGGTCTCCTCCCTTGGTCGTTGATAAACGGAAACGTGGGGGACCACTCTTTTCTTTCTTGTGCCAATCGCGGTGTCGTCATTCAGATTTGTCGACATACGGCGGCAGCTTTGGGAATCATCGTACCCTTCAAGTTCTAGCGAATCTGCGAATTTGTCGACGCTTTTGGAAATCCACGGTCAGATCTAGAAATGAATTGTAAAGATGAGTCCTTTCCTCTTCCAAATCGGGCCTCCCTACTCGGTTTTGTGGAAAATGAGTTTCCTTCCCTCGCCCAAATACTCACAACGGCGTTGGATTCATGGGATTGATGCCCGTTATTCTTCCGTCAGCATAAAGGCTCCATTGGAATACCTCTTCCCCGACTTGAACCTCCATCGCTTCCTCAACTTGCCACCAACAACTTTGGATGATAGTACTCTATCGGAATTGCCATCGCTGCTACCAACATCGCTTCAATAAACTTGTTCGAAGTCGTTAACTCCTTGTTGGATTCCATCAACAGCGCCGTAGATTCCCTACCGATTTCAACGCTCTTGTGTGAGTTGATGGGTTTCTTCGGTCTTCTCTTACCCATTTTGTAAAAAAAAAATATATGCCAAGTTTGATCTAGCTCTCTGTTACCAATTTGTTAATACTACGATCACCAAAAGTGAGTAATCTCTAAATAAACTGAAAATACGATCTCTTTTATTGA
>JACGCM010002418.1:0-83249 GCA_014058105.1 Kingdonia uniflora | reverse complement strand
GATGGAATGGTAAACACGACAAATACACGTAGGGAACTGGAATGAAATGTGTCAATGTAATTTCAGACAGAGCTTAATAGTCTTCGACTCTATATGCACTTAATTAAGTTTAAATAAACGTGTTTTTTTTGTGCTCAGACCTAGCTCAACATCTAGCTAAATGAGGCAGCCACCTAGAAAATCCATTGATTAGCCGAGAATCACTAAAATAGGCCCTACATTTTCCATATGCCTTACTCACTCCAGATGTAACAGGCAAGGAGCCTTTTCTCTTTTTTCAAAAATATATTCATCTAGCATGG
This sequence comes from Kingdonia uniflora, assembly GCA_014058105.1. Classification (NCBI taxonomy): domain Eukaryota; kingdom Viridiplantae; phylum Streptophyta; class Magnoliopsida; order Ranunculales; family Circaeasteraceae; genus Kingdonia; species Kingdonia uniflora. Next base: position 82,947 of record JACGCM010002418.1, on the reverse strand, counting down.
TTGTTTAGCCGCAACTACAGTGGCTAAGCCTTTAATACCTAGATTATATTGTATGGTACTTGAAATGTATCATAAGATACATGTCAAAAGAGATATATCTAGGTATGCATCGTCTGTGCTTCAACAAAATACAACTCATTGCCCCAAAGGATAAATAAGTATACAGTATGATACTCATAAAAGAGACCTAGATAAACTTGAAATCAGTAAGAGGACTTATTATTGCTTTATATATTCTTCAAGATCAACATGACTTGCATAAGACTTTTGAATAGTTTATTTGTAGCTCTTTGCTACTTTCTAGTCAACATATCTGAACAAAAACATTAGGTGCAATTTAGTCTTGAGAATATAAATACAAAGCTACTTCCCACCATGGGAAAAATTATATTACTTTTTAAAAGTAACTATACAAGAAATTCAGAAAAATTAATTGTCAATATAGAGTACTCAAATAAAAGAAAATGACCATCCTAGCAAGAAAAGTTCACAATGGTACTTTTTCATAGGAAAAACAATTAATCAAGTAACAGGGACACCTTTGATGGTGAATAGTATGGAAGACACATTTGATGTGAAATCAAGCGGACAAAATCGGATATAAAATCATAAGAACGGACACCACGAACCATTTGCAGAATTTTACAAGATCAAATATATAGGAAGAGAAGAAATAAAAAACGAAAAATATGCTAACTACTCCCCATTTTCAAAACTTGTAGAAGTAGACCAAATTGAAGATCCAATACTTGACTTGAATTGCTTTCAAAGCGATGGCAAAGATTCCATTTTAGTGATTGTCCATCTACAAGATAACACACACACAAATGACCCTTTTCTTAATGCTAACAATCAAAAGGGCAACAAAATAAAAAACTGATGTTTTATCATCAACATCCAATGCAAGGAGCAAAGTTAATGTACAAAATTAACTCCTGTTTTGAGGCGCTTAAATTTAATTTCTTGATAGTAGTAATGTAACTAAAGAAGAACCTACAAACTAAGAAACTGGACACCTATAGAGTGCTCTAAACCTTGTGGTTATAAAAGTGTTGGTTAAAGTACTCAAATATCATACCACACCGCCTATAACTTGGAAAAGAACTTACAAACTAAGAAATCATAAAACCTCTACTTTTTAGCATTGGAAACAACTCTCCATTTAACCATAAGAAAAATCTTCCATCATTTACAGAGATCCTTTGACCACAGTAGTCTACCAACATTTTCACGCCAACGTCCATTTAAAATATTGTAAGTTTTCCAATTATTAATTTCCAATTGAGCTAATCCTATGGAAAACAATACAACCAATTGGAAACTTGTAATACCTTCAACAACTTCCTCCCATATCGAAACAGTCCCATCCCCAAAAAATACACGCAACCGCATCTCCGTATCTGGAGGCACCCAAACAACTTTCACAATACTTGCCTCATGTGCCTGTAACAAGTTCACCAACACAAACAATGTGGATTCAAACAATGCAAATTGGGACATTAGAACCCTAATTATAGATTATTCTAACTTGCAAAAACATGATTGAGATGAAATTACGAACCCTAAATTTGGAGGTGCAGGTGAATGATGATGAATCAGGGTCTGGTGAATCGAAGATGGTTAGAGATCCTTGGGTCGACCAGTTGCGGGTCTTGGTTGCAGTAGTTCCATGATGAGCAATTTGTGCCCTTTCAAGTGTTAGCAAAAGTTTCCTCCATCTTTTCTCTGAAAACGAATTTGTTTTCTCCCGCGCAAAATATTATTTATGACACAAGTCACAAGAAAGAAAGTGTTAGGGGGGTTTTCGATGGGTTGGGTTGAGGCGTTGAGCATATGCACCATCTAGGTGGGTGAATTTGGGTGAATTCACCCCATCTACCTTAGAGCACCTGCACTAGCTAGGTCGATTCTGACGTGGCAAGATAGATGAGAAATCCACCCTCTAAACCTCAAATCCACCCCACAACAGCTAGGTGGAGGAGCTGACGCGTGGCTTTCCCAAGTCCACCTTGAGGGTGGTCTTCACCACTCTCTCTGGGTGGATTTTTGGTGGATTGATCCCGCGTAGTTTGGAACTGTGCGTAGACTTTGAGTCAATAGAATGATGACACTTGTCAAGCTTCCATTGGCTCCCCTGCCCCCAATTCTGAATTGCGCGTAGAGTGTACGCTCCAGATGGAGACACGTGGACGGTTGAGATTCAAATTGGCTAACGGTTACATATTGCCGCGCAGTTCTGAACCAGAACTGCACGGCTAGAGCCTGGATGAAATTTGTAAGCCTCCCTCTCCATATTGGTTTTGTTTTTTTTGGTGATCAGAAGGCCTATAGTTTGGGTATACTTGTTCAACAAGAACCTTAACGGCTATATTTTTGGCAAACTTGTTTGGCAAGCATCTCAACGGCTAGTTTGTGGGCCAAACTGTTTGACAAGAAGCTCAACGGTAGTTTTTTTACCAAACGTTTGACAAGAGCTCAACATCTAGTTTTTTTTACCACTTTATTCTTTACTCTCTACACTCAACTCTATATCTTAAAAACCATTCATCTTCTAAACTCTACTCTATTCTCTTGTTATCAATTTTGCCCAATCATGTCTGACCAAATTTTGGGGGCTAATCATGTTATCCTCACTCTCATTCTTGTCATCATCGTCTTCATCATCATCCGGAGCGAAGAGCTCTTCCGACGTCAAATTTTGATGATGCATGAGTATAACAAGGTTCTCAAGGAGATGGGAGAAGCGGAAGAAAAAGAGTAAAAGCGACATCATCACCGAGGCGAGGGGTAGTAAAATGGGAAGTGACAAGCGGAAATGCCGTGATCATAAATTTGTGTGAGTTTAGCCTTAATCGGGATTATTTTGGTGCCAACCTAGTCTACGCTGAAATATATTTCGTTGTCGATTCCGTATGAGCGAAGGTGTATATCAACGTATTCATGATTATGTTATTTTTGCGAATCCCTATTTTATTCAAAGAGAAAATGCCGCTAAGACGATAGGCTTATCCTCGCACCAAAAGATAACGTGCGCACTCGCATGTTAAGTTACGGTACGAGCGCAGACGCCCAAGACGAATACGTTCAGATTGGGGAGTCTACGGGTAATTTGAGTTTGAAATAATTTACAAAACAATTATAACACTATTCAAAGCTCAATTCCTTAGATCTCTGATAAAAATGATACATTACACTTGTGTAGAAGTTAATGGATCGCGAGGCTTCCCGGGGATGTTAGGTAGTTTAGATTGTATGCATTGGAAATAGAAGAATTGTCCTACCGGGTGGGCAGGACAATATACCGTGTATAAGAAAATCTCGACGGTGATTTTGGAAGTCGTTGCATCGCAATATCTTGGATATGGCACGCATTTTTTGGGGTGCTCGGTTCTACAACGATGTGAACGTCTTGCATCAAGGGTAACTTTTTAATAACTTGTCTAATGAAGTTGCGCTGCCATACAATTACAATATAGGCACGGTCCGCCACACTATGGGGTATTATTTAGCAGACAGGAGTCTATCCAAAATGGCAAACAATTGTTCAAACCATAAGAAATTCGTCCAACGATGCTGAAAGATATTTTGCAAAGATGGAAAAAAGTATGCCGAAAAGACGTAGAGCATGCTTTTGGGGTATTACAAGCTAGGTTCCCATTAATTATAGGGCAAGAGGGTTAATTAAAGTGTAAAACTATAGAACGGTCAGGACAACACACTATTTGTAAAAGTTATACGAATGTAAAATAAATAAAAAAGGAGGAGAAGCTTTAATGCCCCTTTTTCCATGATTTCTCCATGCTCTTAGTTTCGTTTTTCGTATATAACTACCAGTTAGTTGAAGAATGATGCATCTTTCGTATTGTTCAGGTTTATAGACAGTTTATATAAACTGATAAATACAATCTCAAGTATAATTACCTTAAGATGATTTCTCCAAAAGTTTTTTTCGTAGGAACGCGCAAGTATATAAATAAGATTAGGGCCCCAACTATTTATGTTGTGGTCCTTATGCAATTCGTGAGGTACCGGACCCGCTGTTGAATATTTTAGACGGAACGAACGTGTTTTCGTGCAGCAAGGAACATGTTTTTCATACAGCAATTGTAATTTAGTAGATAGGGAGTTGATCAAAACAAGGTCAAGGTGGGTGATTCTTTATATGGATCCAGGGATGAGAAGTTATGGCGTAGATTTTGGGTGGGAGCTTTATTGGCATCTACCACCACTTGTGGATGTCTTCATTTGCTTCTCTTTTTGAAAACACTCTTAGTAGTCTGTGAAGGGAGGAGATATGCATTAGGAGTCTAGTTGAGTTTTATAACTTATTAAGACATAACAGTGTAATATATGCAAGCTTATGTGAGCGTATGAAAGTTGTGTTATGAGTTCTAAGGTTTTTGGAGGTGCTCATAGAAGCTTCAAGAGTTTCGGCCTCTAAAGCCACGACAGGAGGGATTGAGAAAGATCACGCTCTTGTTCGTTGGAGAGAATAAAGAGAGATCGTTATGAGAGAGAAATCATTTTGTTTCATGGTGAATATTTTTATCCCGGTCAGTGTGGGCGTAACCTTTGGGGTGAACCGCAATAAGCGCTCGGGTTGTGTAATTGTTTCTCTTTTATTTGTGGTTTGTCTATTATTCTACAATTTAATTAGTAATCCCTTATCAATTGGGCATGGTTACTGTTCTCCAATAGTAAAGTTCTACGTTTTCATGCATAGTTGGTGTTAAAGTCCCAAGTGTTTCTCCATTTTAACTCATGCAGTTAACCACAATTAACCTCTGTCACTAAGATCCTCCAAATTCTTTTAATTATGGAGATTTGATTACTCATCCTTAATTACATTATACTATTTATATTCTTATAATTAATATATAAATAAATGAAAATCCATAAAATCTCCACAAAATATATTTTTTTCTCTAGAAAACCCACATAATTTATGCAGAGTAGAAGAAAAATCATAGAAATATTCCCATGAAACAAAAAAAACAAAAAACAAATCCAATCTACGACCAACAATTTTCGTAGGCTTCGGGGTACCATTAAAATCAAGCTTTATTTTAGCTAATTAATATATTTCTCCATATACTTTTTAGTTTGGAAATTATTTGCTCAACTATTCATTTAATTAAAAACCAAATGTGAAATATTAATAGTTTTGATTCATTTTGATATTTTATTGATCAAACCACTATATGTAATTAAGGATGAGTAATCAAATCTCCATAATTAAAAGTATTTGGAGGATTTTAATGATAGATGTTAACTATGGATAACTGCATGAGTTAAGATGGACACATGTAGAATGGAGAAGCGCTTAGGACAACTCTCGGTCTAAGCGCTAGGACAACTTTTTCTCTTTCTCCTTGGTTATAGGATATAGGTTATAGGTTATCGGGAAATAGGTATTGAATGTAGTTAGGCAGTGTTTTAAACTGTGAAGACTTTGAGTTTAGGTTCTTCGATGAAAATGAAAAATGAGCATTAGGTCCTTGGAGAAACATGGGGTTATTTCAATTTAGCGAGATATACAACAACAACAACAAACTTAAGTGGAGTTTGATCTTAATCATACTTTTACCGTCTCTTCACGAGGATTGCTGGATTGCTTTGAACCCTAATGGTAGGAGAGCTTTATAAGCAATGAGATTTTTTTGTAACTACAAGGAGATACAAAAATTACAATTTTTGGAGAGGCAAGGTGAGGCCCCACAGTGAAAATAGAAGTCTCTCTCCTCTTTGTTCTTCTCTTCATCTCATTGGGTCACCTTATGTGGCATTACCCCTGACGTCATATGAACATGCCCACCACAACAAGAGAAGAACAAAGAGGCGAATGTGGTGTCATAACAAGAGGAGAGTGAGGCGACCATATCATCCGTGGTGTCATAGCACATTCTTCGAACCTCCGGGATGAAAAACTGAGACGTAAATTGTTTCGCCGCATCATCTGCTTCTTCATGAAAACCTTAATCCTCCTAAGCGCGACTTCCATAGTCTCATCGTTCATGTTCGCAAAACAAACCCTAAACCAACCGGGCTCGGTACAATGGAAAGATGAACCCGGAGAAACATTGAGCTTAACATCTTTGATGATCATACGCCACAATGTCATCTCCGCTTCGTAAGTCGGTTCTTTCAGAAGCCGACGTAAGTCCATCCAAAAAAATATCCCGGCTTTGCTCTTTAAGCTACCGATACCCAATTGAGAAAGCTCGTTCGTGAGGATCTTGTGTCTTTTAGCTAGTCTTTGAGAGCTCTCGCTGATGAAGCGATCAATGAACTCGTCATCGGATAACATGGACGCGATTAGGTGCTGGGTTTGTGTTGAGACTAGCCCAAAACTCGACATTTTATGTGTGCAATTTACGACGTTTTCGTTGTAAGAGTAAATTATCCCAACGCGGAACCCCGGGAACCCCATATCTTTTGAGAGACTCGACAAAATATGGATGAGATCTCGGTTGCATATCACATTTTCTTCCTCGATAATTTTAGCAATGCTTACGAAATTTGGTTGGCTGAAGACCGTAGTCGCGTAAATTCCATCGCAAATTAAGTGGATGTTGTTTTTGTTTATAAAGGTCACTATGTTTATACACTGAGATGAAAGAGAAGAACAAAGAGGAGAGAGACTTTTATTTTCACTGTGGGCCTTCACCTTGCCTCTCCAATTTTTTATCTCCTTGTAGTTACAAAAATATCTCCTTGCTTATAAAGCTCCCCCTAGGGGTATAATTACTATTTCTACGTAAAATGTCGGCAGAGAATTTACCAACCCAAAATGTGGACATGAACAATTTGGACCCATGCACGCTTGTAACAATCTATATAAGATTAGTGCCCCAACTATTTATGTCGTAGTCCATTATTCGTTTCGCTGTTGAACTATTTTAGACGGAATGGAAGGTGGTTTTCTTGCAGCAAGGAACATGTTTTTCATGTAGCAATTTTAATTTATATATGCAGGTAAGGGAGTTGGATCAGAAAATGGTGGGGTGACTTCTTTTATGGATCCCTAACATAGTCCAGCTAATTCTTCAGAAACATGATAAGAAATAAGCAATAAATGCAGCAAAGCAAACCCATACCACTCATGATGATAAGTAAGACAGTTAGAACAAGATAAGTTGCACATTCAGGAGATTTCCAATTGCAGAGGAATAAAGAAAGAATTTTTTATTTTATTCAAATGGAGAAGAATAACAACATGATTAAAGTTTGTGTTACTGGTGCTTCAAGTTACATTGGTTCGTGGCTTGTTAAGAAACTCTTGTACAAAGGGTACGTAGTCCATGCAACACTGAGGAACAAAGGTGAAATCTCTCTTACTATTAATTTCTGTGTTCATGCCTTTATATCAATATAAAACTAGTGCCTATACAATTTGAACTTTGGCTTTGTTAATTGTTATGACATGGAATAAGGAAAACAATATTCATAACAGAGATTGAGCATTTTGAGAAAGATGTCACAAGAGTAGGGAATTTATAGAAAATTTTCCCTAAAATAAAATTTACAAGGAGGAAAGTACTAACTGTTATAGAAATATAAGGGATTTCTCTCAAGTAGTGCCTCTATTATTAATCTATACTAGTAGCCATGAGCCCGTGCTTAGCACGGGCGAAATTTAATTAAGCTGAACATTACACAAAGTTTGTAATGAATATTAATATCGGTACATACTACATACTTATTGTTGCAGTAATACACCAATTCTTGACATAATCATCATGGTTGCATGATAGCAACATATTTATCTCGGTGTTTGTATCTAATATATTGCGTGAAATAATTTTGTCTATTGAGCTGATGAGAGAAGTAATATTGGTTTTAATTGGAATTTTTTTTTGCCTTATTAATTTTTTGGTTCAATAGACAATGACTCATGCGGTTCTTGAATCTAAGGGAAGATGAAGATGCATCATTCACTCATGAAGGGTGTTAGCCTTTATACAACCTATGACTATAAATCATTCCAGCATATGCCTATTAAGAACTGTACATAGATACATATTTATTTTTTATATTCCTCTTGAATTTAAAAACAATTTTCCTTGGGGCTTATATGAGCACTGAAGAAGAATTCGCCCCAGTAGCAACAACACATCCAACCCGAAATCCCCAAGGCACTTTGATTTGAGGAAGTACCGATCCTTAGAAGGCATTTCCATTTCATTTTGGCTTTAACAGAAAGAACTGAGTCCTACCAATCATGCTTTCTTTTAACATGACTTTGAACTCTTTATGATATTGCCAGTTTTAGCTGGACCAAGGATGCTGGACAGTGCTATTTGTTGCATCTCTCAAGTAGTATTCAATGTTTTCAGTGCTTCTTTTCTTTGGTTCATTCCTCCTGCCAATTAGATGTGCAAATGCCGTTAGTGTTTAAGAAAAACTCCCATAAATTATGAAAAAAGAAATAAGTAAACTGCTTTAACTAATGCATGACAGCTTATCGAGGTTAGTAACTTAAGTATTTGGTACGAAGTAGGGACGGCAATTTTCTATTAATATAGGCAAGATATTCACTTATGGGGTAAATAAACAGTTGTTTTACTGTACTAGGTTATGATCGCACGACAGCTTAAGTTCATATTGATATACAAATTAACAAATGAGTTAGGGGGACAATAAGTTCATAGCCAAATTTAACAATCAGCATAAACCGAGATTTTGGTATGTTTGTCTACCCGGAAGAGGTGCCATAGTACATAATTTGTGATATTAAACACCTTAATTAATTTAGTCTTGTTTCAACACGACTACCAATTTCTTCGTCAAAAGCTCGGCATTCATTTCCATTTACACACAATGCAACCTCTTGACATTACCATGGCCCTCAACTTTCTCTTTCTAAGCTTCATAAGCATTTACTCGTCCAACTAAAACTTAACAATTTGGAGATTATGGAAAATTGTGATGACATGCAAAGATGCCAATTATCCTTGCACTGCAAAAAAGAAAAAAGAAAAATCAACTGTGAGTAGTAATCTTATGTAGTAAGAAGTAGTTTGAGGGAACTTAAAGTTTATTAAAGATTAAATTGGATATTATTGGATTTATTACTCTCCAAGTAATATATCCCGATGAAGTTCTAGGAAGCATTGTGTGTTTTACTATTCTAACAAAAGTTTACTAATTATCCATTCTCTTTTTCTATTGATCAAATGAGAACACATAGTTTGAAGTCTTAAACTTGTGAGTGATCAATCTGTTGAGATATGTAGTCCCACATCGGGCACATAGAGCCTTGCACCTCAAAATATAAGATCCTGAGCTCTCATTGCCAATTGGTTTTGAGATGAAACCTCCAGTTCTAATATGATATAAGAGCGGGCTTTTCTTCCACGTGTCGAGCCCAATGACCCACGTGCTACTCCGCGTCACCCATATATTCGTTCACGTGTTGAGCTCAAAATTACGTCCCACGGGAGGGGGCGTGCTGAGATATATAGTGATGTGGCGCATCCCACATAGGGTCGTCTACCCACCGTACCACCTATGTTTAATTAATGCTTTTAATGCTTTGTATTTTAGTCTTTAGCTTAAAGCCTGTTGGAGAGGCCCAACCTAGGTTATTAGATGCTTCCCAGTTTAAGTAGAATTCTATTTCAATTAGAATTAGGGTTCCTAATTCTAACCCCCATTGTGTTCTATAAAATGGGAGGTCTAGGTTATTTGTTTCTCAGTTGATTTTGATTAAAAAAAAAATATATTTTTAGTACAAACTAGTAGTTTTCTCTAAGTCTCAAATACAACGTGATTTTCATACGAATCTTGCTTCCGCGTTCGTAGTAATAACGTCAATTGGTACCAGAGCTGCGTTAGAATCCAGTGTAGTCAGTTTCAAGAGCAAAGATGCCTCGTGGATGATCCGCGACTAAGAAACCTACGCTCGCCGAAAATGTAGCGAGGATATCGGATAAACTTGATAAGCTTGAAGGGGTTTTCAAAGCTTTGGGTAGAAGAGCTTTTTTCCTGCCCCCAATCAGCGACGATATTACCGCCTATTTACGACAATTATCCTGAAGATTGGAGCACCACCGCACAGACCGGTGAAACAGAAACCCCGTTTGTATGTCTTCCCGTCGATAGCGATGTGAGATCGAAAACCCCGATGTTTGATACGGCGAGCAAAGAGACGCCGACCGTCTTGGAAGGTCTGGTCAATGACCTACCATTACCGACACACCCGAAGGCAACGCCGAACAGTGTCACAATTTTCATCGAATCCACGATAAAAAACTCTGTTACAATTCGTGATATCACGAGGATTAGCGACAAAAGAGTTACCAGAGTTCACCACGGATTCCAATGGACCTCGATGGTTGGAACCTTACCGACAAAAATTGGGATCGAAAAGGCCGCCGGTTCGAAAACCCTGACCAGGGTAATCCACAAACTCTTGGTTGACGAGAACCAAGGGTCAGGTACCTTCACCGGAGTCCAATGGCCACTCCAAAAAAAAGTTATGTCCGGTAATGCCGTAGAAAATAAAGATCTCGCCGAGAATCACGCTGAATTTGATCATGAAGAAGATACAGTACGTAAGAAAGAAAGAAGAGAGATGAAAACAATTTTTACATTTCTTGGGCATGCCTCATGGCATGCCAACTTTTGGGCACATATGAGCATGCCATGAGGTATACTATAGGACATTCCTTAAGTACTCAAAGTAAAAAGAATACTATGTTCCGGCAGTACACATGAAACATCTATAGTTGGAGTTTGCTTCATTCTGTGTCTAGTTTAGATGTTAGCATTATCTCGTGGTAACTCGTCGTCAGAGATTGCACCTTGAGCGACTACAGCTAGACTAACACTGAACATGTAAGTGGGTTTCTAACTCTTTGATCTATAATATCAAGCCCTATGTATTTTTTTATAGAGTATGGAAAAGGGATAGGTATGTTTTTTAAGACAATAGAACTTCTATTCATATAGAACTGAGAACATTTATGTTCGAATAGATTTTATTATGTTTGAATAAAATGGCTCAGGCAATTTTTTATTCGAATAAAATAAAATCTATTCGAATAGATTGGCTCAGCCTGATTTTATTCGAATAGAATACAATTTATTCGAACAGAGAACGTGATTTATGTTTTCTATTAAAAGATAACTTTTCTTTTTTCAAAATTCATTTCTTGAAAAACCTATTTTTCTAGGGCTTGTTTTTTAGAGTGAGGAGAGATTGTTCTTGAGAGATTCAAGAGAGAATTAAAATGCTCAAATCTTGAATCAATCATCATTGATCAAGAAACTCTAATCATGGATTGAAGAATTTGAGGAATTCAAGAAAGAAGCTTCGACGAAAGATTGAAGCGAGAAGTTACGAGAAAGCGGAATCGACTGCGAGGAGTTCAATTAGAAGAGAGGTAACCACAAGATGTGCTTATCTAGTATGTAAGTAATTGAATACTTATAATTTGATTTCAATAGTGGATTATTTAGCTATCGAGTGATTCGACAGCGACTTGTGGGTTTTTCTCCTGAGAAAGGTTTCCCACAGGGTAAAAATTGTTTGGGCTTGTGTTCAAATTTCCTATTTTTAGTTGATACTAGATAATTTGACCAACTTGATTGAGGTTAAGCTTTGACCATTAATTCAAAGAAATTATGACTTATATATCGATTTAGACCTAAAAAAATTGAAATTGGTTAGTCTCAAGCGTCTAGGAATCTCAACACATGCCAAGGAAAATGCCAAAAAACAATCGAAAATCAATCGTTGATCGATCCATTTTGGGAGGGCTTTTTAGCGAAGTTCGAGACGCAGGCTTCTATGTTTTCTTCAATTTTAGATGTTCTTCAACATAGGGATTTAAAGACCTTGGGGGCGATCACAGGGTACGGAAAATTTTGTGGAAGACTTCATGATTTCCAGATGAGTTCCACCGTATAAATTTTGTGCACGTTCTACGGGATGAAGTCAAAAATACTGAGATGCGTACTACTTACGTACGTGAGTCTTTTGGAGCACCGCTCCCTTAATTTTGTGGACGAAATCTTTCCAGACGAAGGGTTTGATGTGGCGCATCCCTCATAGGGTCATCTACCCACCGAACTACCTGTGTTTAATTATCGCTTTTAATGCTTTGTACTTTAGTCTTTAGCTTAAAGCCTGTTGGAGAGACCCAACCTAGGTTATTAGCAGTTTCCAGTTTAAGTAGAATTCTATTTCAATTAGAATTATGATACCTAATTCTATCACCCCTTGTGTTCTATAAAAGGGGAGGTCTAGGTTATTTGTTTCTCAGTTGATATTGATTAAAGAAAGTTGATTGGTTTAGTAGAAACTAGTAGTTTTCTCTAACTCTCAAATACAACGTGATTTTCATACGAATCTTGTTTCCGCATTCGTAGTAATCATGTCATATAGTCCCTCATTGGGCACATAGAGCCTTGTACCTCAAAATATAAGATCCTCGGGCTACTACTCTCATTGCCAATTATGGGACCGCTAATTCTAATACAACAGGGAAACTGATAATCCTTGCTACAAAAAGTTGCTCATTTCTTATGAGGAAACTTATCATATTTTATAAATACATGTGTTCATAAAGATAGAATTTGGCCTAGTTGATAATCATTTGCAAAATCAAGAAGTGATACGCGTCAAAATAGGAATTTACTTGAGGTTGAGATTGAGGTTGTACTGAGAACACATAATATCTCCATATTCCTTCGCCTTTGCCTAATTTACGTTTATCAAAATAACCTTTAGTGTAACATTTAGAGTAATCTCTGAGAGCAGTAAATTTTCCTCTATGCTTGTTTTTGCATATTGGGGAATACAATAAGCGCCTGGGCTGAAAAATTGTAAATAAAGCCATTGAAGTTTAGATATTAACTAACTTCAATATTCCAACAACTTCTAGGGAACTTTGTAATAAGAGAGTTAAACATTATGAACTTTCATTCACGATGAATTTTTGGAGGTCATAGAAACCATCACCTAAAAGATTGAAATACACGCATATATATACAGAATTTGTCAAATTCAGTTTGAAACCAATAAAACTTGGTGCTGGGTCCTAGAAATTCCCAAAGATTATATTATATAACCCAAAAGTATACCTAATTTTCAGATGACAAATAAAAATAGAACATATTGCTAAGAGAATTAAGTGCAAAATGTTAAAATTATGTAGTGATAAATTAATTTTTTGCATGTAGAAAAAGGAGGTACAAAAAGTGTGAAATATCCCTAATTACCTTAAGTATGGAGTATGACATAAGAGATTACCTCCAAGAGAGAGAGAGGCATAGTTGCCCGGTTCAAAGTAAAACGAAAGGTTTAGCTAGGTCCTTCATGATGTCTAGTAAAAGGTTTAATTTTTGTGCTTTAAATAAATAGGAGTAAATTTCCTATCCCCAGCCAATCTCCCTCTTTTCCTACAGTTAGGGGATAGTACAATGTTACTATTGGTATCCCTATTTTTCTTTTTTTTAAGGCAAAATGATTTTTATTGAAGCAAAAAGAAAATACAAAAGAGAAAAAGATAGGGCCCAGACCTTGGTTCCCTTGCCTGAAATTGAAATCAAAGTTCTGGTAGAGTAGAGTAGAAGTGGCAGGTCCAAGGAGGGTCCTTGCTATCTCTGATATAGCTCACGGTGGCACTTCAGTCTCTACTGACACGCACATTCTTGATATTTTACTATCAGCAACTCTGGGCTCACAATCAATAGCCTGCATTTCTGAAAGGTAATACTGATAGGGAAAGAGCTGCCAGTAAAGTCAACCAGACATTCACCTCGAGAATCCCCTATTTCTCCATAACCACCTCTGAACTATTAAGTGTAACATCAGAATTATGCATGAAAATACCAGCAGGTGTATGAGGGTCATGGAGGACATGGGGTTGGCCGTTCCAGCTTACGACCTCCCCTAAGGTAGAAGGATGTGGGAGAAGCTGCTGAGCCAAGTGCTCATATCATGTATTCTGCATCTTGATATTGATACATCTCAATACTGATCCATCAATTAATTACCAAGGGACAACTTTGATACACCAGTAAAAGGGTGAACCTTGGATATCAGACAGCACTCTAAAACTTCATTAAGCCAATAACCGAATATTATGGATTAAGTTACTTTCACCCCATGCTTCGCAATACTTCATTAAGCCAATAACCGAAAGTCAGAATATTTTCAAAATAAAAATAAAAATGGTGAAGTACTAAAGACTAGAGCAAGTTGGGAAAAAAGACCATTGGGCTCTTGGTCCGGTGGTGGTTGTACCTCTCCACCTAGAGAGAGGTTCGTGGGTTCGAAACCTCATGGGGTTGGAAACTTAGGGTTATGGATCCCTTAAAAAAAAAAAAAAAAAAAGTGATGTAGCTTCTGGGGAGGGAAGGACCATGACACTAAATGATTTTGTTTTGATTAATTGCAGGTGATGTAATGAAAGTGTTCCCTCTGAAGAGCCTTTTAGGTGCCGATACAAGACTTAAGTTGTTTGAGGCTGACCTCTATAATCCCGAAAGCTTCGAGGAAAGCATCCAAGGTTGCGAGTACGTTTTCCATGTTGCTACTCCAATGCCAGCCCCTAACGAAATCTCCAATGTATGTTATTTTGCCTTCAACACAATCTCTTAAAGATCTAGCACTTCACACATACTAGATTGTTTCCAAAGGTTATTTTTTTCATACGATGGATTAAACTTGGGAATATAATTTAACAGTGGGATCCTTCAAAAGCGGCGGTGACAGCGGTGAAGAGCATTGCACAATCTTGCATAAAGTCAGGAACAGTTAAACGACTCATTTACACTGCATCCGTGATGACAACAGCAGTAGTGAAAGAGGACGGAACTGGTTTCAAGGACGTTTTTGACGAAGATTGTTGGACACCGCTTGACTGCACATTCCCTCACTATGACCAATTTACTAAGGTGAGTGCATTATTCTTATAATCTCAACGTGAAGCCTCCTCCATGTTCAAACTCGATAAGGAATTCCCATTAAGTTAGTAACGTGCTTCTATTAATGGCATTATCTATCTATTGTGTAATTAGAAATACTACAATGCTCATGAAATACCTGGTGTCAGGTTTACCGTCCATCCCAAAGACTAATTAAGTTCTGGGTCAGCCCTTGTAGGCTCGTATTTAATTGTTCTTAAACTCTTTAGGGCATAGAGGGTGGTTCCATTTACTCATCGAAATAAGACTGAATGAAATAAACCCACTGTTCTTATTGGTGTTTGCAGGGTTATGTACATTCAAAGACATTGTCAGAGAAAGAGGTGTTGAAGATAAATGAAACAAAAGAGGGTGGATTAGAGGTGGTAGCCCTTAATTGTGCGCTTGTCGGGGGAGACACAGTTCTCTTTATCTTTCTGATAGCCAGATAGCTTGTTTATCACAACTAACAGCCATTACCCTAACTTGTATGACCATCTAAGACTTTTGCAAGAAATGTTAGGTTCAGTACCACTATACATATTGACGACGTATGCGAAGCTCATATATTTTGCATGGAGAAACCGTCAATGACGGGCAGATTTTTATGTACAAGTACATGTCCAACACATCTGCAGATGGGGAAATACATGCAAGAGAACTACCCGGAGTTTGATATAGAAGAAAAGTAAGTTTTTCAGTTACGGCCTTTGTTGGGACCATTTGAGAATCCCTGCAAAACAAGCAGGGTATTCGCATTAGTACTAGGCGAGGTTTATATGTAATTTAATTTCTTTCTCTTGATTTTAAATTAAAAAAACAATGTAGGATTAATTAATGTTTATGTACGGAAATATATTTGAAACTTCAATCTTTTTTTTCCAGGTTCATCGAAGGGCCAGAGACCGGAATCAAGTGTGGTTCTACCAAGTTAATAGATAGTGGTTTCGAGTATAAGTATGATCTGAAGAAGTTGTTAGATGACACTGTAGCATGTGCAAGAAGGCTAGGCGTTCTCAACTAAATAACACCGAGGGCATGAAGAAGAGGGTGGTGGGTGTGTTATATCCACCTTTGAGTACGAATAAAATGTTTATGAAACTATTATTATTATTGGAGCACTACGTGGTTAGTCACTATTGTGTTTCTTGTATGGTTATTGTGATGTACGCTTTTGCAATATTCTCAGAATAAATATCGATCCCTCTTTGTATTCGTGTACATTTGGCAATTACACGTGAACAGCTAAGGGCATCCATAGTATGTGAAACATTAGAAGAACATTTATAAACCAAAAAAATGTGGAGACCGGCAGGAGATCCAGTATTTCACAACATTGCACCTCTAATAAAACACTACCTATTAGTAAATTTTCAGTTTTGGGTTCTGAAACTCAGGAATATCTTATAGTTGTTTTTGGTTAGTTGCTCTTGGTTATGATTTCAAACTTACTCCATATTTGCATTGCTTAAAGCCACAAACAAGTAAAATAGGGCAGTGATCCTGCAAAGCATAACCAAATGGAACTAATGTTGTTATATTTGTGCAGTGCTGCTTTATTTGTCATTTTTTTACCCACTCGACATGATTGCACTAAAACCCAACTTCTTTTGAGTAGTGTTGCTTTAATTTTCATTTCTTGATCCCGACGCTAGAAACACATTTAAATATGTTGTCAAAAATAAATAAGAAAGTGGGAGATGTGATTCTGTTGTTTAGCGTGGAAAACCAAGTTCGATGTCTCATATACGGTACATAGAATGTAGCATCGTATGTGTAGTAGCATATTCCTCAAACTCGATGAGAAGAAGTTATCAGAATCACGTCGAAGGTATTCGATCATTCGAAAAGATGTCAAGACTACAACTAATCTCGACCTTCCATAAGTAGCCGTTACACTTGGTCAAATAGATTCGTTGCACATGATCCGTGAAGTTTGCCCAACACCCATAAAGATAAGAAAAATATTTGTAACTGCCTGTATCCATCTATAAATACAGGCAGAGCATATGTCAATAACCTCTCTGGAATATCTTTCTTAAACTTTCACTGTATCACTCTACTCAATCTCCCTGCAAGTGTAATTGATTAGCATATAGTGGATTCACACCATAAAATCCTCCTCGAAGTTGTTTTTTGTTTTTTTTTGTTTTACTGAGTTTCCACGTAAAATATAATGTGTCCTAGTCTTTGTATGCAATTAATTCGCAGTCTCTTTAATTAAGTATTGGCAATGTTTACCAACCGGAAAACTAGCCATTACAATTGGCGCCATTTGTGGGAAACTCAATTTTCTCTTACTGAAATCTCATCCAGAACAGCCACTGCTATGAGTAGTATCCAGAGGAACAAGGACATTCCACAACAATCGTCCTACCAGAAATCATCAATTTACACAATGTTGTTGTCGAACTTCAAAACCAGATGGAGTCTGACAGGGTCCAGCGGCTCAAAGATCAGAGAATTCATGCTCAAGCCCTCCAAGTTGAGAGAGACGAGAGGAGGAAGGCCTTGCAACAGTAGAGTCGAACTCATTAAAAAGAGATGGAAAGTTTGCGAAGATAACATGATTGATTTACTATTCGACAAGGATCAGCCCTCCCAGCCCGTAGTGACCACCGATCACGAGCTTCCCAGAGGGAGAATGCACCAAGGGAATAACGAAACCGAACCTCCAAATCTCGATCAAGGAACCCAGACAGAGTATCACGATATTTTGGACTCACATCATCAATATCAACCACCCAGGGAAGTCGACGTACTTGCCATTAGACCCCACCACCTCCTCTGAGGCAACCAGTCAGAGAACGGCTGGGCCCTGAAGGACAAGGGAATTTTGATCCTCAAACTGCAGTAGTACCAAATGTTCTCTCAAAATTCATAGCTTTGGATGACCTGAACAATCGGATTCAGGCCGTACATTCTAACAATCCTAATAGAAGATCCGCTCTAGACAAGGTTAAGGCGAATCCTATTTCCCCCCACCTCGAGGTTATGTCTATTCCTGACAACTTTTACATTCCAAAATTTCATCAATATGCAGGCCTAACCGGCCCTCTCACCCATGCCTGTCACTTCAAAGTAATAGTTGGCTTGTACTTCAAGCTCGATCACATGTTATGCCGCCTGTTTAACATGAGCCTCAAAAAAGAACCTCTCAGATGGTTTCATACCATCCCCGAAGGATCGATTATTAGCTTTGCCCAGTTATGGCAACTGCTCAAATCAAATTATGTACATGCTAAAGAATGAGAGATAATAGTTGATTCTCTATTCTTTTTAGAACAAGGCACTAAGGAAATCCTCGCAAACTTTTACAGCCATTTCTGCAAGAGACAAGGAATATCAAAAATTTGGATCCAAAAATTGTGGTACCAGCGTTTACTTACGTACTCCACATCGACTATAAAGTTCGAGAAGAACTTACGCTTCACAAGCCCAAAACTGATACAAAAATGATAGATCTCGTTAACAACTACATTGAGATCGAGCGATAAAAGAAAGATAAAATAAAAAGCTCTTATGTTATTCTATCTAACGATGTTTCACCACCACACCTCAAATCTACAAATAATACTATCACAAAACAACGTGGGAGATCTGATGAAAACATCAAAGGAAAATATGGAAAAAAAGATAGACCAATCTCAGTTCTACCTCAAATGACAACAACCCTATCAGCTATCTTACCCATCCTAAAGGGAGATAAATTATTTTGAGAAACACATTAATTTCCTGACGTCCCAAATAAAGCTTTCTTGCACTATCACAATGTCCATAACTATGAGACTGATAACTGTTATCACCCATACATATTTTCATTCATATTGTATTGGCAGGAAGGCGACATGAATATGTAATCGATGTCCAAAAGTTTCTCGATGAAGAAGCCAAAATGAAGGAAGGCGAACAAGGGCAGGGTCAAGGTCAACCTCGACATCTTTACACGATCGAGATCGAAAAAAGTAAGGCTTTTAAAGAATACTTTTATTGGCTCTAGGCTCTCACTAGAAGAAATAGAAACCTTCATGGAGTTTTTAAAGAAAAATGTCGACATCTTCGCATGGTCTTTTCAAGAAATGCCAGGAATTGATCATTCCATTGCATGCCATCTGTTGAACCTCGTACCACACGTGGGAGAGGGATAGTCAGAGAAAAGAGAGATGTGAGATAGTAGGAAGGATGATTAATATATTTTAAGGAAGTGACTGCAATACTCTTATGGACAAAATTTTGGATGGACGAAGAGGTTTTGGTAGGGTCTTTCTAACTATTGGGTTTTTCATCTATACTGGCACTACTTAATGTTTTATCTTCCAGTTCACGAACACACATGTTATTAAGTCGTATAGATGTTATTGGCTGTTCCCGATGGTTGTACCAAGTTAAAGTTGGTGGGAACTAGTATTACTCTTTATTAGGGATTGAGAGTATAATGCGAAGACCACTAAAACCTATCAGGTTAAATAGAGGGGAAGTCCCTCTTGAAGGCTACTATGCAAAAAACCATCCCATTAAGGTCTACAACCAATCTAAGGGAAGGCTTCACTCAAGAACAAGAGAATTTTGCAAAAGTAGGAGAAGATGTTAGTATAATTTATTTTCCATATCCTATTATTGATCATTATAATTGTATGCCATTCCATCAATTGGTATCAAGAGCTAGGATATGCATTATTATGATTAATTATTGACGTAAAGAGAGAAATAAGCAAAATTGAAACAAAAATTGTTGTCAGAAGCTTTTTCTCGTACTTTAATGGTTTTGTTTTTTAGTACTTGATGTTAATTACTGTTCCAGAGAAGAGTCACACTCTCTCTTTGTCTCTTACAAATTTAAAAATCATTACTCATTTAGCTTCTTCTCTCTTCCCCTCTCTCCAATTGAACAATAAATTAGACCTAACAGCTTCACATAGTTTCTCTCTCGCATCACCCTAATACACCTTTGCCATCACCTATGTTTTCTCTAAATTTAGTCAAAGGGATCCATGCTGAAGCACACCTAAATCAATTAGAAACAAAGCAAACAAAGAATTGATATTTGGAGATTGGGTTGTTGTTGTTGATGCTTACGAGATTCAGTGTTGGGTTTTTAAATTTGAATTGAGATTTGATTTAGGTTTGATTAAACCCTAATAGGTTTTTGAAACTGGATATTAAGGTTTATTGGGTTTTATGCGTTGATAATTTATTGTCTTCCTACAATCTGCAGTCAAATTTGGATCTGTCGTTAAACAATTTTAGGTTTCTTCACCGGGTATTTTTTATGTCGAGGAATAGAAAATGTTGGGTTATGTGGGTTTTTATGTTTAGAAGAGATTGCAGAAGGAATTCTTGTTAATGGAGTTACTGTTTGGTGAAGTAGGGAGATTGTTCTTCCCTACTGGGGTAACACAGCTTGAAGTGTTGGCGCAGGAGGATCGTTTTATGTTTTTGGTTGCCTGTATCATATTATTGTTGATGATCCATTTTTTGGGTTGATCTTGTTTTATAAAAAGCGTTTGGTTATACGCTCAGTCTTTTTCCTCACTTGTTTTTGATTTGCTTATACCTAGAAAAAAAAATGTTTTTGATTCTTTTACTTTTACTTATTATTATAAAAAGATGAAAATTTTATATTTTCCATGCGTATGATCATGTTGATCATTGTTGCTATACAGTCTACCATTTGGCATAATTTTAGGAGTGAAGTATGAGTTATTCTTCTTCTCTCTCTTTTTTCCCATAATATATTTTTTTAATCCTAAAAGTACCGAGATTCATGTTTTACATATAAAGAAGTCTTAATTATTTCATATGTGGATTTATTGTTAATATGTTGGGTAGTTGGATATTATCCCGAGTTAGTAAATATTGCTATATTTAATACAATAAATCAATAGTGAGTTATTCTAGCTGTAAATCATTAATGATATAGGGCTTTAATGCCCAACGATCTCTAATGGGGTTTAAGTGAGATCAAGTAGTC
Source organism: Kingdonia uniflora (assembly GCA_014058105.1). Classification (NCBI taxonomy): domain Eukaryota; kingdom Viridiplantae; phylum Streptophyta; class Magnoliopsida; order Ranunculales; family Circaeasteraceae; genus Kingdonia; species Kingdonia uniflora. Next base: position 62,060 of record JACGCM010002418.1, on the reverse strand, counting down.
ATGAGGAAGGTGGGATATAAAATGACTATATACACCCAAAGGAGCTTTGTCCATGGAGTTGAACGTTTCTTCTAATTTTGAGACTTTCTTGTAAAGTTTTATTAAGCCTACTTTGCACTAATTAAACTTGAAATATTTAAACCACCCAAAAGAGGCTAAAAAACTTCTAATTAATTAGTGGGCCAAGATAGGTTACATGGTATGGGGAGATGAGGATAACCCTAGGCCCAAAGGTGAGAGGGTGTCTTGAGTCAAACTATAATGGTCAGCCTAGTCTTGAGCGTGAGTAATCACCAACTTGTGGGCAATATATGTTAAATCATCACCCAAAGGAAGAATTTAATGACATATCACTGTACATGCAAAGTGAAAAATTAATACATTAAATATAGCATACACTCTGACTTGACCATCCTAACCCCAGGTAGGATCGAGATTAAACACATCAAGTTATAGATCTTTTACAGATTAAGTTAAACATGCATAAGAAAAATTAACTTTTTACATGTCCTAATATAAGTCTTTGGTTTACGCAGCTATGGACCCTATAATCTATAACCAACTTACTAATATTGAGACCTTGACAGACTCTAGCTGCTCTAACTGGAAGCTTAAAATTCAGATTGTCCTAGGCTACCTTGATTTCAATTTTGTTCTTATTGAAGCCTAGCCCACAAATCTCATAGATACCTCTTTTGATACTGAGAAAGTGGCCCATACCAAATGGGTCAAAGCTAATAAAATGGAAAATCTTATCATTCGTTCTTCCTTCAATCTTATTATGTGGGGCGATATCACTGAGAAAGGTACTGCAAAGGAACTATTAGATATCATTAAGAAATAGTTTGAGGGTTTCGTCAAGGAAAGACAATACAGTAACTTATCTCATTTTTATCGCTGAAGTATGTCGGCAGTAGAAATGTGTGCTTGCACATTCTTAAGATCTCTAAGTTGGTTCTTACCTTAAAAGAACTCGGTCTCGCCATTGATGATACGATGATGGTTCACATAGCAGTTTGGTCTTTTCCAAGAAGTTTCAAGATGTTCCAGGTTCAATACCAGAATCTAGATAAGACTTGGGAAAAGAAATGAGGGAGAATGACAAAAGAAATGTAAAATAGAGTTGGCTCATCTGACTACTTCGATGAAAAGTCTATCAATATTCAGCGAAAAAGGAAGTTCAAGAATCAAGGTTTTGTAAAGAAGAAAGCTTTTAAGTCTGGTCCAGGGTAGACTTCTCGTTCAAGAAATGGGAATGGAAATTAGAATATGATTTTGTCAACAACAACTTTATCAGTTATAGAGTGTTTCTTTTGCAAGAAGTAAGGTCATGTAAAGCATGACTGCCATTCTTACAAAAACTGGCTGATAAGAAAGGAGATATTAGTTCTATTTATGTTTGCTTTGAATCTAATTTGGTTGATGCTCCTACCAACTCTTGGTGCTTAGATTCTGGGGCTACTGTTCACATTTTGAATTCTTCACAGGGGTTCATCAGCAGGCAGGGCCGGTAAGGCCTGAGAAGCAGGTTTCCTCAAGAGATGCTAGAAGCCTTTCCATTGTGTTCGTTAGCATTTTTTACTTAGTTTTAGACACGGGTGTTACTTTAGATTTGAAAGGCAGTTTTATCTTCCTTCGATGAGATGATCACTAGTTTTTGTTTCTCGGTTATATTCTTTCAGTTATTCTTTTAATTTTAGACATGATGGCTTTGACATTATTCATCATGATGTTATTATTGGTTATGGTTTACTAGTTGATGGGCTATATCGTCTATCTCTTGATAATTCATTTGGGACTTCTCTATTATATTTATCTGCTGAGGCTAGTATTTCATCTACTTCTAAATGTTCTAGAGTTTCTAAGCAATCTTTGATGCTATGGCACAAACGACTAGGATATATTTCTAAAAAGAGGTCATCAATATTTTATCACTTTCATTGACAATTTCTCTTATTATACATATATTTTCCTTATCCATCAGAAATTTGAATCACTTGATGTATTTAAGACTTTCCAGTTAGAGGTTGAGAAACAGTTAGATCGAAAGATTAAGGTTGTTCGGTCAGATCATGGAGGTGAGTCTTATGGTAAGATCGATCAAGATGGTCAAATTTTGGGACTATTTTGGGACTATTTTATCAGTATTTAAAGGATCAGAGTATTGTAGCCTAGTACACTACCCCTGGATCACCAGTGTAATGGCGTATTTTCTAGGAGGAAAACCCTCACCAATACTCATTCGTAAGGATTGCGTAATAAAGAGCTAAACAACCAAAATTTTACGTGGAAAACTCAGTAGAGGCTGAGAAATACCATGACCTCGAGGAAGATTTGATGTAAAATCTAGTAGATGCTAGTTATTACAAGTTTTCATTGTATTGATAGCGTTTAGGATTGTAAAATGAAAGACTTACGGTCATTTATAACCTATTCTTTGCCTGTATTTATAGTAGATACAGGTAGTTTACAAAAAGAAAGAAAAAGTCTTCTATTCTGGGGGTGGCGGAGAAACTTTACGGATCTCTAACAGTTCCTTCTTGACCAGGTTTCAACGGCTATTTTTGGTAAGTCGAGGATTCCTGGTACCTTGTGCTGATCTGTCTTCGACTAAGTAATGTTGAGTTACCTTCGACTATGTAATGTTTACGACTATATCATGCTGTCTTATTCTTGTCGTATCTGGGGAATGTGATACTACAATCGTCCCATTCTCGATAGAAGTACATGTAGTTGTGTTGAGAAGAAAACTGGAAATTGAAGAGGTTATCGAATTTTCTCAGAAGTCAGCATATGTCATTACCGAGGTTAAGGTGAACTGTATCTAGTCATGGTAGTTTTGAGGCATAATTAATGAGGTGAATTGAATGTAATGGAAGGAATAAACTGCTCGATAAGGTAATGTAGTGTAATGTAATTAATGTTTGGCCTTTGTTCCAGATGTTTAAGAACAAGTTACTGATACTCGTAGATCAATGGAACTGGAGCAGAATAAACTGCTCGATGAGGTGAAAGCTCGGATGAACGAAGAAAAAATAAAAAAATTCAGGGAAGTGTGGATGCACCATTTAGAATAATTCAAGGAGTTAGAAGAAAGGAAAAAATATTACAAGGGACTAGTTAAAGCTGGTGGTCTTACATGTGATGATAGTTCAGATGATGATGTCCCCCAGACGCCTGATGTTTGTGGAGTAATTGAGGCGGTTGACAATGAAGTGATAATTGAGGTTGAAGGTCCACATTCTGAGGAAGTATAAGATGTGTAGGTACCCGAAGGCGTCATAAATGAAGATAAATCTCTGTTTTTAATGTTAAATTTTGTTTAAAGAATGCTAGTGAAGTGAAAGTATGTAACAAATGGCAAGTAGGACCGAAAACATTTTAATTTGGTGTGTGCGAAGGATTTTGGTGTTTTTTTTTTATAAATATTTGGATAAATAACTATTGTGCATGTGTAAATTAGTTTAAGTAGTAGGAGTGATAAAGTGATAGTAGATTCGAGCAGATAAGTAAAGAATGCTTCTGTGCGTGAAATGTGGAAGATGACCAATAAATGAAAAGTAAGGATTACCAGATGTGTATCCGGAGATAATATCTGGATTTAGATTTGGTGAAGAACAAGAGCTCATAAGAGGTAATTCAACAAGTAAAAAGCGCGAAGTAAACTATCCTATAATTGGACAGTGGCCGCGTGAAGTTGATTGATAGGTTTTAGGATACTTGTGTAAGCAAGGACCTAAAAAAAAATCAAGAGAGTAAGGAATTTGTTTGTCTCAAGCATACTTAATGTAATAAAGATATCTTTTGTCTGATACATACTTGAGAACTATAGATCGAGATCAAATCAAAGTAGAAAGAGATCGTTTGTCAGATTTATACGTGAAAAGTATAGATTGAGAACAAATCGAAGTAGTAAAAAGATAATGATAAAATAAATTTTTTATTTGATTCGAAGAAAACGATTACAGGGTATCATTTGTAAAAGAGTTTTGGATGAGCAGTGTTCAATGGGTACTCAAGCTGAACTTCATCTTCAGTCATGAGCCAATAAGTTTTGCTATCTGTTTTATTGCAGACAATGTAGGGTCCCTCCTAGTTTTTTGATAACTTTCCATAATTCTTAGGTCTAGTATGATCTTGTATTCGTCATAGGACAAGGTCTCCAATGCAAAATTTCCGTTCTCAAACTCTCTTACTGTATGCTTTTTATAATTTCTCATGGTACCGTCCCAAATTCGTAATGGCCTTATCTCTTGTTTCCTTGATCCAATTGAGGTTGCAAAGGAGACCGAGTTCATTGTCTTCATCTGGAATTTTGCTTCGAGTACTTAGGAGTTCGAGGTCTGAGTGTATAACTGCTTCAGTACCGAAAGCCATCATGAATTGAGTATACCCTGTTAAGACTCGAGGAGTGGTACAGTAAGCCCATAATACACTGATTAGTTCGTCTACCCATTTGCCTTTCTTGTCGTCGAAGCGCTTGCGTAAGCCAGATTTGATATTTTTGTTGATGGCTTCAGCTTGTCCGTTGCCTTGAGAATAATATGGTGTGGAAGTTGTCAACTGAATCTTGTATTTATGAAGGAAAGCAAGGACTTTAGCGCTGATAAAATGTTTGCCATTGTTAGAGCGTATCATTTGCGGATAACCAAACTGAGTAATGATGTGCTCCCAAAGGAACTTGATGACCTCGTTCTCATTAGTATGGCATAAAGGAAGTGCTTCAACCCACTTGGTGAAGTAATCGGTGGCATCTAAAATGAACCTTCTGTTTCCCGATGCTGGATGGAATGGGCCAATGATATCAATTCCCCATCGTTTAAATGGCCAAAGGACATTGCTAACATGTAAGTCGAGGGTCGGACTCTTGATGTCCTGAGCATGGATTTGGCATTTGTAGCATTTACGAACAAAGTCTTCACAGTCTTGTCTCATTTTGGGCCAATAGAATCCTTGTGTGAATACACACTGGGCTAGCAATCTTCTGGAAACATGTGCACCACAGATACCTTCGTGAAGCTCTCTGATTTTGATATGAGCCTATTTTTGGGAGATACATTCGATATGTGGTCCACCTCCAATGAGTCGATATAATATTTCATTTTAGACTTTAAATCGAGGGCACTTGTCTAATAGGGATCGAGCTTCTATTTTGTTACTGGGGAAGATGTTGGAGTCGAGGTAAGCGTAAAATGGTCTTCTCCAGTCTTCAGGGTCGTCATCTTCAGTACCAGATATCTGGAGTGTGGACAAGATATCGAGGCTAGAATGTTTGAGGATCTCAATTTCTAAAGATCATTTTTCACTGTGTCCCAGCATGGCAGCGATGTAAGCTAATGCATCGGCATGACAATTTTCTTGCCGAGGTAAATACGAAATGGTTTCATGCTAGAATTTTTTTATCTTTTCTTCGACCAGGACTGAATAATCAACAATTTTTCCTGTTGTCCTGAAAGTTTTGTTATAATGATTGGCGACGAGTAAGGAGCTGACATATACTAATAATTCCTCAGCTCCGAGAGTAAGTGCAAGATCGAGACTGTGCAAGATTCCTTCGTACTCGGTTTCATTATTGGTAACATAGAATTTTCATCTGATAGCTTTCTCTATGCGATGATCGGAAGGTGTAACGAGGACTATGCCAATTTCGAATCCTTGTGGTCCTGTCGATCTGTCTGTAAAAAGTCGCCAACCAAAACTTTTAGACCATGCGTCTGAATCTATAATTGAGTCGTCGTGAAGATTTCTTCGAGTTCTTCCCAATCGGGGTCTTCCACGGGAAGATCTTCCATAAAGTCGGCCACTGCTTGTCCCTTGATAGATATTTGAGGATCAAAAGAAATGTCACATTCCCCAAGGAAAATAGATCATTGTTGAACTCGTCAAGATTTTTTCTTTTTTGAGAGTTCAAGTTTGAGGGGGTATTTTATAATGACGTTAATGGGGTGAGCATGGACATATGGACGGAGTTTTTGAGAGCAGCAAACTAAGGCGAGAAATTGCTTCTCAGTGGTAGTATATCAATTTTTAGCTGGCATAAGAGTTTTACTGATAATGTAAATAAGTTTCTCGATGCCTGAATCTTCTCGAATAAGGACTGAGCTGATGGAGTCTTCAGTTGTGGATAAGTACATTGTGAGTGCTTCGCCATCAATTGGAGTACTCATTATTGGAGGATGCCCTAAGTATCGTTTAAGATCTTGGAACGCCATTTCACAGTCAGGAGTCCAAATAATTTTTTTTTACTGTTTGTTCGAAAAAGGAGTGGGGTTGCCACGAAGAAGAAGTTAAAGAAGTTTGCATCGATCAGATGACTTTGAGATGAATCTGTGAAGAGCGGCGATTTTAGCGATAAATTTTTAAGCATCTTTTTTCGTTCGAGGAGAGGGCATTGCCATGAGTGCTTTGATTTGAGCTAGATCGATTTTGATTCTTTTTTTGCTGACTAGACGGCCCAGTAATTTCCAGATGCGACACCGAATTGATATTTCTCTGGGTTGAGTTTCATCTGGTACTTGCGAAGGATATCGAAGATAGTTTGGAGGTTTTTGAGATGATCTTCCTTTTTCAGGCTTTTCCAGATCATATCATCGATATATACTTCTATAATTTTGCTGAGCTGACTTTTAAACATTTGGGTGACCAGTCGCTGTAAGTTGCTCCAGCATTTTTTAACCCAAAAGGCATTACTGTGTAAAACTGAAGTCCTCTTTCGGTTATGATGGTTATTTTTTCATGATCTTCTTCGGCAAGTGGAACTTGGTTGTATCCCGTGGCGGCATCCATCATAAAAATAAGTTTGTGTCCTACAACTGAGTTGAGAAGTTGTAGAATTAGTGGTAGAAAAAGACTTTCTTTGGGTGTGACTTTGTAGGATTCTCTGAAGTCGACGCAAACCCAAATTTTGCCGATTTTCTTTGGTACAGTGACGATATTAGAAATCCACTTCAGATATTTAGCTTCCCGAATAAATCCTACGTGAAGAAGTTTATCAATCTATTCGATCACTGCATCACGAAGTCGGGGAGCTAGATTCCATCATTTTTGGATGATTGCTTTGCTCTATGGAAGGAGGTTGAGGCAGTGGCAAGCAATTGGAGGATCAATCCCAGGCATTTCTTGAAAAGTCAAGGCGAAGACGTCAATGTTTATCTTAAGTAGTTGTATCATGGCCTTTTTTTATCGACTGACAACTTGGATCCAATGAAGGTTGTGCATCCAAGGTCATCGAGTTCGTTGGTTTCAACCATTTCAGTATCATGCTGCTCAAAGGTGGGTGGCTCTTCATGCTGTAGTTGTTATGCCTTTAGAAGTTTAGATGCATGAGGGTTAATTGAGGTATTTTTGCACATTCGTACGACTGTTTGGCTGCCCTTGATTTCATTGACTCCGTGATCCGTAGGAAAATGTAACACTAAATGATAAGTAGTGGGTACTGCTTTGATAGAATGTAACCAACTGCGTCCCAAAATACCCAAATATTTGGACTCTGTATCAATGACAAGAAATTTGACGAATGTGGCTTCTGAACCTGCTTGAACTGGTAGAGTGATTTCTCTTGTGGCTGACTCTTTCAAACTATTGATGCCTGTGATTGATGTTGTTGAGGCGTTTACTGAATCTGCAAGGCCCAGTACTTCGATCGCTCTGCGGAATAAGACATCTGTGCCACTTCCAATATCGATGAGAAGCGTATATAAGTAATCCTGTCTGACTTTGAGCATAATAACGAGGGGGTCGTAATGAGGGTAGTTTACATGGATAGTGTCGCAGTCCTCAAATGTTACCTTGTAAGGACGTTTGGATTTGCTTGTGTTTGGAAGAAGTTTTGTCGATTTTTCTGAGGAGGTCATTTTGCGGCAAGACGTAATACGATTGTCTTATTTTCTTTTCTTCCCTTTTTTAATCTCTATCATATACAAATGGCGAGCTTGTCCCTGGACCTGATTTTGCTCCACTTTTGTGGTTTTTGCTTGTTATTCCAGAAATTTCTGAATGTCGATGACATAATTGTGGAATCTTCCAGCTAAGGGGATGCGATGAAAAATACCTATGAAGGAGTAACTGCTATCAGTTTCATGACTATGCACATTATGATACTGACGTAAGGGTCTGTTCGAATGATCTATAATTGCTTGTGGCTCACGATAGCACTCATCTCCCTTTATCGTCTGCAGGATAGCGGAGAGGGTTATTGTCATTGGCGGTATAATTGGGACAGGTCTGTTGGGCTTTCCCTCCTTTCTTCTAATGTTATCATTGTTTTTATTGTGTTGCTTTAGTAGTGACTGCTCGTATGGACGGGTTCGAAGATGCTTCTCGGGAATATATGACTGATGAGCTTTTTATCTTATCTTTCTTCGATCATTCTAGCTTGATGTAATTATTAACCACATCAATCATTTCAGTGACCGTACGCGGTTTGTGTAGAGTAAGCTCTTTGCAAACTTTTAAGTCGATGTGCAAGGCGGAGGTGAATGCGGGAGCCACGATTTTGGGGTCTAAATTTTATATCTTCTGTGTTTCCTGTAGGAAACGTTTATAAATTTTTTGCCAAGGTTTCTTTTGCGCCTTGCTCGAGGTAAAACAAAGAGTCAACGATTATTTTACACTCCCCAACATGAGCGTAGTTGGATTCAAATTGATTTTGTAATTGTTGAAGGTGGTGATGGAGGCTTCTTGTATATTGTGGAATAATCGGAGTGGTTATTCTTTTATTCTCATGTTGAATAGCCTACACAGCATATGGTCGAGTTTGGAGTATAACTCAACTGCGGTTTTGAAATGCCAAACATGTATAAGTGGACCAGCTAGGCCTACATGCTGGATGAACTTGGGCATATGGAAATTTTCTGTACCGGGCATATTTTCGAGATATGGGGAGATGGGGTTTGTTTCGATTTTATCAGGCAGAGATCGTTGGTCTGGGATGTCAGAGTTGATGGCTTCAATTCTTTTGTTAAGGTCATTTAAAGTGATGAATTGCTATGGGGGAAGAGATAGGGCTGCAATCTGATGAGAAAAATTACCCTGTCCCTCTGGTCCCAATCAATTTCTGACAGACTTCCTTTCTGGAGGAGGGGTTTGATGACGTGTATGTCGACTTCCTTGGGTTGTCAAGGCTGAAGAAGTTAAACTGAAATGCTGAGAGGCTCTATTTGGATTTCCAGATCTGGATCGAGACATTAGTTGATCGTCCACTCTTGGCTAATCATCGCGTTGAATTGCTCTTGATCGATATTCACTTTGAGCCAGTGACAGTAACGTTTGGCGAGCTATGATTCAATCTTGTGTCCTTCGTAATCTTTCCATCTCTTTTTGATGTGCTTGACTCTGCTGATCCAGGGCTTTTATGTGTTCATCTCTTCCCGTTTGTAGCGCTTGAGCATGGATAGGCTGATCTTCCATTCTTTGAGTTTTTTCTACGACCATTTGTTTTTTGAAGTTCGGGGACCGCACCGTGCAGATCAAGAGCTCCTGGTATGTCCTGATCTCTTACGGTACTAGAATGAGTTCTCAAGTTCATGATTGTCATCGGATGGTATTTATATTGGAAATGGTAGAAAAAAGTGTAGTATTCCCACAGACGGTGCCAATTATAAAAGCGTATTTTCCGGGAGGAAGACCCTTGCCAATACTTGTTCATAAGGATTGCGTAATAAAGAGCTAAATAGCATAGATTTTATGTGTAAAACTTAGTAGATGCTGAGAAAAGTTACGACCTCATGGAGGATTTGATGCAAAATCTAGTAGATGCTAGTTATTATAAGCTTTCAGATTGTTGCAAGTATTTGGGATTGAGAAATGAAAGACTTACAGTCCTTTAGAACCTATTTTCTACCTATATTTATAGTTGATACAAGGAGTTTACAAAAAGAAAGAAAAAGTCTTCTATTCTGGGGGTGGTGGGCAAACTTTGCGGATCTCTAATAGTTCCACCTTGACCAGGCTTCAACGACTATTTTTGGTACGTCGAGGATTCATGGTACCTTCTAGAATGCTGAACTATCTTCGGCTAAAGAATGTTGAGCTACCTTCGACTATGTAATGTTTTCGACTATATCATGCTGCCTTATTCTCGTCGAATCTGAGGAATGTGATACTACAATAACCTTATTCTTGACAGAAGTACTTGTAGTTGTGTCGAGAAGAAAACATGAAACTAAAGAGGCTATCAAATTTTCTCAGAAGTCCACATACGTCATTACCGAGGTCAAGGTGATCTGTATCTGGTCATGGTGGTTTCGAGGCATAATTAATATGGTTAATTGAATGTAATAGAAGGAATAAACTGCTCGATGAGGTAATGTAATGAATGTTTGGTTTATGTTCCAGATGTTAGAGAACAAGTTGCAGATGCTCGCAGATCAATGGAGCTGGGGCAGAATAAACTGCTCGATGAGGTGAAAGCTCGGATGAACGGAGAAAAAATAAAAAAGTGTTGGGAAGTGAGGATGCATTTTTTTGAACAATTCAAGGAGTCAGAAGAAAGGAAAAAATATTACAAGGGACTTATACGTGAAAAGGATAGATCGAGAACAAATCGAAGTAGTAAAAAGATAATGATAAAATAAATTTTTTATTTGATCCGAAGAAAACGATTACAGGGTATCATTTGTAAAAGAGTTTTGGATGAGCAATGCTCAATGGGTACTCAAGCTGAACCTCATCTTCAGTCATGAGCCAATAAGTTTTGCTATCTGTTTTATTGCAGACAATGTAGGGTCCCTCCTAGTTTTTTGATAACTTTCCATAATTCTTAGGTCTAGTATGATCTTGTATTCGTCGTAGGACAAGGTCTCCAATACAAAATTTCCGTTCTCAAACTCTCTTGCTGTATGCTTTTTATAATTTCTCATGGTACCGTCCCAAATTCGTAATGGCCTTATCTCTTGTTTCCTTGATCCAATTGAGGTTGCAAAGGAGACCGAGTTCATTGTCTTCATCTAGAATTTTGCTTCAAGTACTTAGGAGATCGAGGTCTAAGGGTATAACTGCCTCAGTACCGAAAGCCATCATGAATGGAGTGTACCCTATTGAGACTCGAAGAGCGGTGCGGTAAGCCCATAATACATAGAGTAGTTCGTCTACCCATCTGCCTTTCTTGTCATCGAGGTGCCTGCGTAAGCCAGATTTGATGCTTTTGTTGATGGCTTCAGCTTGTCCACTGCCTTGAGGATAATATGGTGTGGAAGTTATCAGCGGAATCTTGAATTTATGAAGGACAGCAAGGACTTTAACGCTGATGAAATGTTTGCCATTATCAGAGCGTATCATTTGCGGATAACCAAACTGGGTTATGATATGCTCCCAAAGTAATTTGATGACCTCGTTCTCATCAGTATGTCATAGAGGAACTGCTTCAACCCACTTGGTTAAGTAATCAGTGGCAACTAAAATAATCCTTCTATTTCCTGATGCTGGATGGAATGGGCAAATGTTATTGATTTACCATCATTTAAATGGCCAAAGGACATTGTTAACATGTAAGTCGAGGGCCGGACTCTTGATGTCCAGAGCGTGAATTTGGCATTTGTAGCATTTACGAATAAAGTCTTCGCAGTCTTGTCTCATTTTGGGCCAATAGAGTCCTTGTGTGAATGCACACTGGGCTAACAATCTTTTGGAAACATGTGTACCACAGATATCTTCTTGAAGTTCTCTGATTTTGATCTGAGCCTGTTTTTGGGAGATACATTCAATATGTGGTCCGCCTCTAGTGAGCCGATATAATATTTCATTTTGGCCTGCGAATCTAGGGCACTTGGATAATAGAGATCGTGCTTCTTCTTTACTACCGGGGAGGATGTTGGAGTTGAGGTATGCAAAAAATAGTCTTCTCCAGCCTTCAGAGTTGTCATCTTCAGTAACGGATATCTGGAGTGTGAACAAGATATCGGGGCTAGAATATTCGAGGATCTCAATTTCTAAAGATCATTTTTCACTGTGTCCCAGCATGGCAGCGATGTAAGCTAATGCATCGGCATGACAATTTTCTTGCCGAGGTAAATACGAAATGGTTGCATGTTTTTTTTAATCTTTTCTTTAACCTGGGATGCGTAATCAACCATTTTGCTTGTTGTCTTAAAAGTTTAGTTATAATAATTGGCAGCGAGTAAGGAGTTGACATATACTGATAATTCCTCAGCTCTGAGAGTAAGTGCAAGATCGAGACCGTGCAAGATCCGGTGAAGATTTCTTCGAGTTTTTCCCAATCGGGGTCTTCGACGTGAAGATCTGCCATAAAGTCGACCACTGCTTGTCCCTTGATAGATATTTGAGGTTCAAAAGAAATGTCATATTCCCCAAGGAAAATAGACCATTGTTAAACTCTTTGAGATTTTTCTTTTTTTGAGAGTTCCAGTTTGAGGGGGTATTTTGTAATGACGTTAATGGGGTGAGTACCAAGGAGAACAATTGCTTCTGTGTGGTAGTATATCATTTTTCTACAGGCATAAGAGTTTTACTGATAATGTAATTAAGTTTCTCGATGCCTGAATCTTCTCGAATAAGGACTGAGCTGATAGAGTCTTTAGTTATGGATAAGTACATTGTGAGTGCTTCACCATCTATTGGAGTACTCATTATTGGAGGATACCCCAAGTATCGTTTAAGATCCTGGAATACCATTTCAAAGTCAGGAGTCCAAATAACTTATATTTGCTATTTGTTCGAAAGAGGAGTGGGGTTACTCCGAAGAAGAAGGTAAAGAAGTTTGCATCGATCAGATTACTTTGTAATGAATTTGTGAAGAGTGACAATTTTGCCGACAAATTTTTAAACATTTTTTTTCGATTACTCTTTTACAGACTAGATGGCCCAAGAATTTTTTAGATGCGACACCGAATTGATATTTCTCTGGGTTGACTTTCATCTAGTTATTGCAAAGGATATCAAAGATAGTTTGGAGGCTTTTGAGATGATATTCCCTTTTCTGGCTTTTCCAGATCATATCATCGATATATACTTTAATGATTTTCCTGAGCTAACTTTTGAACATTTGGGTGACCAGTCGTTGGTAAGTAGTTCCAACATTTTTTAACCCAAAAGGCATTACTATGTAACAGTAAAGTCCTCTTTCAGTTATGAAGGTTATTTTATCTTAATCTTCTTCGGCAAGTGGAATTTGGCTGCATCCTTAGGTGGCATCCATCATAGAAAGAAGTTTGTGTCCTGCAACTGAGTCGAGAAGTTGCGGAATTAGAGGTAGCGAAAAACTATCTTTGGGTATAAATTTGTTTGGTTATGTGAAGTCGACGCAAACACAATTTTTTTTATTTTTCTTTGGCACAGCGACCATATTAGAAATCCACTTCGGATATTTAGCTTCCCGAATAAATTTTAAGCGAAGGAGTTTATCAATCTTTTCGTTCACTGCATCATGAAGTCGGGGAGCAAGATTTCGTCATTTTTGGATGATTGCTTTGCTTTCTGGAAGGAGGTTGAGGTAGTGGCAAGCAATTGAAGGATCGATCCTAGGCATTTCTTGAAGCTATCGAACTCGATTGAAATGGTCAAAACTATCGAACTTGATGGCCTTGGGCGCACAACCTTCATTGGATCCAAGTTGTCAGTTGACAAAAAAGAGGCCATGATGCAGCTACTTAAGATAAACATCGATGTCTTTGGATGATTGCTTTACTGTCTGGAAGGAGGTTGAGGTGGTGGCAAACAATTGAAGGATCGATCCCAGGCATTTCTTGAAAAGTCCAGGCGAAGACGTCGATGTTTATCTTAAGTAGCTATATCATGGCCTCTTTTTTGTCGATTGACAACTTGGATCCAATGAAGGTTGTGCGTCCAAGGCCATCGAGTTCGATAGTTTTGACCATTTAAGTATCATGCTGCTTAAAGGAGGGTGGCTCTTCATGCTGTAGTTGCTATACCTTGAGAAGTTTAGCAGTATGAGGGGTTAATTGTGGTATTTTTACACATTCGTACGACTGCTTGGCTGCCCTTGATTTCATAGACTCCGTGATCCATTGGAAAATGTAGCGCTAAATGATAAGTAGTGGGTACTGCTTTGATAGAATGAAACCAACTGCGTCCCAAAATGCCCAAATACTTGGACTCAGCATCAATGACAAGAAATTTGATGAATGTGGTTTATGAACCTGCTTGAACTGGCAGAGTGATTTCTCCTGTGGCTGACTCTTTCGAACCATTGAAGCCTGTGATTATTATTGTGGAAGCTTTTACTGAATCTGCAAGGCACAGTACTTCGACCGCTCTGCGGAATAAGACATTTGTGGTACTTCCAGTATCGATGAGAAGCGTATGTAAGTAATCCTATCCGACTTTGAGCATAATAATAAGAGGGCCGTCATGAGGATAGTTTACATGATAAGTGTCGTAGTCCTCGAATGTTACCTTTTAAGGACATTTAGATTTGCTTGTGCTTGGAAGAAGTTTTGCCAATTTGTCTGGGGTGGTCATTTTGCAGCAAGACATAATACGACCATCTTGTTTACTTTTCTTTCCTTTTTCAATCTCTATCATATACAAATGGCGAGCTTGTTCCTGGACCTGATTTTGCTTGACTTTTGTGGTTTTCGCTTGTTCTTCTAAAATTTTTTGAATGTCGATGACATAATTGTGGAGTCTTTCTGCTAAGAGGATACGATTAAAAATACTTATGAGGGAGTAACAACTATCAGTTTCGTGACTATGCACATTATGATACTGACATAAGGGTCTGTTCGGAAGATCTGTAATTGTTTGTGGCACGCGATAACACTCGTCTCCATTTATCGTCGACAAGATAGCGGAGAGGGTTGTTGTCATTGGCGGCATAATTGGGACATGTATATCGGGCATGCCCTCCTTTCTTCTAATGTTATTATTATTTTTATTGCGTTGCTTTAGTAGTGACTGGTCGTTGGGATGGGGTCGAAGATGCTTCTCGAGAATGTATGACAGATGACCTTATCATCTTATCTTTCATCAATCATTCCAGCTCAATGTAATTATTAGCCACGTCAATCATTTTAGTTACCGTACACGGTTTGTGAAAAGTAAGCTCTTCACGAACTTTTGAGTCGATGTGCAAGGCGGAGGTGAATGCTGGAACCACGATTTTGGGGTCTGAATTTCCTATTTTCTGTGTTTCCTGTAGGAAACGTTTATAAAAATTTGCCAAAGTTTCTTTCGCGCCTTGCTCGAAGTAAAACAAAGAGTCAATGATGATTTCACGCTCCCTAGCATGAGTGTAGTTGGATTCAAAAAGATTTTGCAATTGGCTGAAGGTGGCGATTGAGGCTTCTTGTATAGTGTGGAACAATCGGAGTGGCTCCTCTTTTAGGCTCATGTTGAATAGCCTACACAACATATGGTCGAGTTTGAAGTATAACCCAACTGCAGCTTTGAAATGTCGAACCTGTGTAAGCTGATCAGTTAGGCTTGCATATTGGATGAACTTGGGCATATGGAAATTTTCTTGAATGGGCATATTTTTGAGATATGGGGAGATGGGGTTTGTTTCGATTTTATCAAGCGCAGATCGTCGGCCTGGGATGTCAGAGTTGATGGCTTGAATTCTTTTGTTAAGGCCATCTAAAGTGAAGAATTGTTGTGTGGGAAGCGATAGGGCCACAATCTGAGGAACAAAATTTCCCTGTTCCTCTGGTCCCAATCGATCTCTGACGTGCCTCCTTTCTGGCAGAGGGGTTTGATGACGTGTATGTCGACTTCCTTGGGTTGTCGAGGCTAAAAAAGTTAAACCAAAATGTTGGAAGGCTCTATTTGGATTTCTAGATCTGGATCGAGACATTCGTTGATTGTCATCTTTTGGCTGATCATCGCGTTGAACTGTTCTTGATCGATTTTTTACTTCGAGCCAGTGGCGGTGACGTTTGGCATGCTGTAGTTTGATCTTGTGTCCTTCGCAATCTTTCCATCACTTTTTGTTGTGTTTGACTCTACTGATCCAGGGCTTTTCTTCTTTTATCTCTTTTCGTTTGTAGCACCTGAGCGTGGATATGCTGATCTTCCATTCACTGAGTTTTTTCTACGACCATTTGTTTTTGAAGTTTAAGGACCACACCATTTAGATCAAGAGCTCCTGGTATGTCCTGATCTCTTATGGTACTTGAATAACTTATCAAGTTCAAGTTTGTTATCGGATGGTGTTTCTATTGGAAATGGCAAAAAGAAGAAGAAGTGGTATTCCCACAGACGGCGCCAATTGTAATTGTATTTTTTTCGCGAGTAAAACCCCCGCCAATACTTGTTCATAAGGATTGCATAATAATGGGCTAAACAACTATGATTTTGCGTGGAAAACTCAGTAGATGCTGAGAAAAACCAGGACCTCGAGCAGGATTTGATGTAAAATCTAGTAGATGCTAGTTATTTCAAGTTTTCAGAGTATTGCTAGTATTTAGGATTGAGAAATGTAAGACTTACAGTCCTTTAGAACCTATTCTCTACCTATATTTATAGTAGATACTGGAAGTTTTCAAAAATGAAAGATAAAGTCTTATATTCCGGGGGTAGTGGGTGAACTTTGCGGATCTCTAACAGTTCATTCTTGACCAGGCTTCAACGGCTTTTTTTGTTAAGTCGAGGATTCATGGTACCTTCTAGAATGCTAAATTATCTTTGGCTTAGCAATGTTGAGCTTCCTTCGGCTATGTTATGTCTTCGACTATATCATGCTGCCTTATTCTTGTCGAATCTGGGGAATGTGATACTACAATCGCCCCATTCTCGACAGAAGTAATTGAAGCTGTGTCGAGAATAAAACTGGAAACATAAGAGGTTATCAAATTTTCTCGGAAGTCAGCATATGTTATTACCGAGGTCAATATGAACTGTATCTGGTCATGGTGGTTTTGAGGCGTAATTAATGTGGTGAATTGAATGTAATAGAAGGAATAAACTGCTCGATGAGGTAATGTAGTATAATGTAATCTGAGTCTATGGATTGGGAAAAATCCATAGACTGCTAGTTATTCTTTATCATCTATGGATTGGGAGAAATCTGAGTCTTAATCACTTGCGTGTTTGGGGCTGTCCTGCAGAGGCAAAATTGTTTAACTCGAATATTGGAAAGTTAGATTCGAGGACTGTAAGTTGTTTATTCATTGGTTTCCCAGAGAGATCGAATGGTTTTAGGTTTTATTGTTGTTCTCGACCCATGGAGATTGTTGAGTGTGCTAAGGCTCATTTCATAGAAGATGGACATCACTTTACCAATACTATTCATAGAGAAATTGTCTTTGAAGAGGGTTCTGAAACTAGGAGTCCAACTGTTATTCTGGTCAGTGTTACTATACTTGTGCGTTTATCTGATATTGATGTTATGACGAGTATGGTTCCAGGTCTATCTATTATTCTTGACCCAGTTCCAGACCCTGTCGTAGCACCGGTTCTCCCTCAAATTTTTCCTCCACCCGCTCTTGCCCAATTTCCAGTCGCTCCACCTCTAGCCCAGCCTCTTGCTCCAACTCGGAGATCCTCAAGAGAGAGGCATTAAGCTACTTATTTAGATTATTATCTTTATTCAGTTGAAGGGGATTTATTTGATTTTAAGGATCCAGTATCTTTTAGTACGACTGTGGCTAGAAGTTTTGTAGCTCAGTAGCATAATGCCATGACAGAGAAGATAGATTCTATGTCTCACAACTCTGTGTGGGAACTGACACCTTTATTTGAAGGATCTATGCAGTTGAATGCAAATGGATTTTAAAGAGCAAACATGATTCTGAAGGGAAGGTTGTGCATTTTAAAGCGAAACTTGTTACGAAGGGTTTCAAGCAGCGTCCATGAATTAATTTTAAGGAAACTTTCTCACCAGTTTTGAAGAAGGATTCATTACGGATTGTTTTGGCTCTTCCGCTGCATTTTGACTTGGAGATTCATCAGATGGGCATTAAGACAGCTTTTCTTAATGGACTTCTCAGCGAAAAGATTTATCTGCACCAACCCCAAGGTTTAAAAACCAAAGGGAAGGTTTGACTATGTTGCAAGCTTAATCATTCTATCTGTAGTCTCAAGCAGGCACCTAGGTAGTGGTACCTACAATTTCATGTGGTGGCTTCGAACCATAGTTTTGTTGAGTGCAAAATAGATCGTTGTATATACGTCAAATAGAGTGGAAGACGTTTTATATTTATGGTTTTGTATGTCGACGATATTTTAGTCGCTGGCAGTGACGTTCGATTTCTTTAGGAGACTAAAGCCTTCTTATCTCAACATTTTGATATGAAGGATATGGGAGATGCCAGTTATGTTCTTGGCATCAAGATTGAGCGAGACAAGACTTGAGGGATACTTGGCATATCTCAGATTAGGTATATCGATAAAGTTTTAAAAGGTATGGCATATAGGATTGCAAAGCAGGTAAAGTCCCTGTTGTAAAGGGAGATATATTCAAGAAGACGATGCCGCATGAAATAGGTTCTCCAGACATCGCTTAAAAGTATGCTTCAGCTGTTGGTAGCCTCATGTATGACATGATAAGTATGAGACCCGACAATGAGTTTTGTTGCTGGGATTTTAAGAAGATACCAATAGAACCCCTATATTATTCAGTATTTTAGAGACCTATCCCTCGATCTCACCTAAAATTGAGCTCACCTAGTTCGAATTACCTCCATCTCAGACTCACACATTTTTAACATAACTTCTCCAGTCAGCATTCCAAACTACCCCACTAACTTGTTAAGAATGTGAGTCAAACTTAAACTGAAATCCTTATCTAGTCAAAGATACATGTCTCATACGAACTCGTCAGTTACTCAGTCAACCGCCCGTTACTAACCACATTGTTTGGAAAACATGCTCCAGCATGATGAAGAGTTTGGGAGAAGGCCTATATAAAGAAAAAGTTCCAGAAGGGACAGGGACCAAAAAAATACACAAGAGATCATTAAGAAATTACTTGTTCTAGATTCTCAGATACATTCAAAACTTCTTAGTTACAAGGTTCAATCATTTCTATATATGGAGATCACTTGTAATAAGATATCCACCTCAAACAATAAAGATACTGCTACAAAAATCCTTCATTTGAGGTCATGGTTTTTTACCTATTTAGAGGTTTTCCACGCTAAATTTACCTGTGTCATATCTTACTTTCCTTAAGAATATTATCACAGGTTCATTGGTGTCATAGCGAAATCCAGGCGATTTGAGCTTGCAGAATTTGGCCATTACATTTGGCGCTGCATGTGGGAAAGATTACATTTCCACGATATCCTAAGGTATTCTTTCCCTACAACTTTCAATCATGGTTGCTTCCAGACAACCGGCTATAGGGACCCAACTTGATGTTTTAATGGAGCCAGGGCAACTCACAGAGTTACGGGCTAATCTCAACACCGAAATAGAGAAATGCGACGAGCTCAAACTTCAACTAACTAAGTATCGGGAGCTCCATGAGAAGAGCTCGACACAGAACAACAAGCTAGTTTGACCGTACTCAAACGACATAAAGACCAGATGGCAAAAATGCAGACTGCCCTAGAGGCTTTGTAAAATACTCAGCATCTTCCTCCAGCCAGAGGTCACGATCAGTTGCCAACGACCTCCTGTGTTTCTGCAAGGGAAAAATTGGGACCTCAAAGTGTCGCCAGTAAAGCTATTTCTAGGAATCTACTGCACGAACCAAAACCCTCCATACATTTGGGGGGTGAAGTTCAGTCTGAAGCCAGTCGAGGTCACCGAATTTCTGTCTGTCAGGAGGAAGATTAACAACCTCAACATCAAGTTCTAGTACAAGATCACCTGAGTGATGGTACGGGTACTCATCAACCCCTGCCTACTCGTCCAGCGATTCAGCCGATACGTTATTTCGTCATGAAAAAGGAGTTGATCGAAGCACAAGTTTTGGGTACTACCGACGACATCACTAAATTACAAGGAAGTTTGATTGCCAAAGAGCTATTTGATATGGAGATACAAAAAGATTTCCATACTCCAAAAATTCGTAAATACAAAGGTATTGACCCGAAGGAGCACATTCAACAGTACCGTGGTTCATTGGGGCTATACTCCAATCTTAACCACATCCTCTGCCGTCTGTTCGCCACAAGTCTACAGGAGGAACCACTCCGATGGTTCCACTCTTTCCCTGAGGACTCCATATATACATTTGACCAGCTGTAGAAATAGTTCATTAAGACATATGCTCATAATAAGGATAAAGAGGAGAATTTATATTCTCTTATCAGTCTTAAGCAGTCACACAGAGAGAAGCTCAAGGATTTTGTAAAGAAATTTCTTTACAAAATAGCTAACCTCGATCAGAAAATAGCTGTTACTGCTTTTACCAGCGCGCTCTAGATCCACTGCAAGGCCAAAAAATACCTCTTTCTCGACAAACCTGCGACCTTGGAGGATATGATCATCAAGGTCAACAGTTATGTCGACCAGGAGAGGATGATATTTGAGCGACAAATATCTACTAAATCTTTTCTCTTCACCAAAGGCCCATCTGGAGATCGAACTACTAAACAAAAGGAGGAATAAGGAGATTAAAAGCACATCGAGGACAATGCTGGCTACCTTTGGAAAGGTGGTCCACCAAAAAAACCCATCCTCCCAAAGATGAACGTCTGAATCTCTATAATTTTCCACTGCTTTTAAAGGATAAGCTCTACCGCGTCTCTCAACCACAAGAACCAATCGACAATCGACCATATTACCTCTATCACAAGGTACACAATCATTCTTCTGATAATTGCTATACTTTACAAAGGTTGCTCGAATATATTTTTAAAGAGGGACAGATGTTTAAATGCATTGTCAACCTGGAATCATATAAAGATGGCAGCTATAAGAAACAACTTCAAGTTATTCAGGTCAATGACCAAGCTGAAGATAGGCATCTTTACCATATGCACCACAACAACATGATCAAAATTAATCAGATCAGCAATTCTAACTGGTACAAGCGTAGGAGACTATCAGAATGCTTCGATCTCACACCTCAAGATAAAGAAGCCAAGCTTCTTCCTGAGTCGAGCAATCGCCGGCTTGGGATTTCCTTCAAAGATTATGATACTAGCCATGTCAAATTACCACATCATGATGCGTTAATAATAATGCCCAAAATGAAGAAGTTTGTCATGGACACAATGATGATCAATACTGGAAGTGGTATTGAGATTCTATTTCAGAGCACTATCAACCAAATGGTGTTGGTCAACCAAGTTATTCAGAGCGACGTCGATATAAGTGGGTTCAATAGTTCTAGAGAAGAGTGAGTAGGAAAGATAATCTTACCTATTACCGTAGGACCAGCCACTATCAATGTCATTTTCTATGTCACAACGCCAAATCTCGTTATCTTGGGATTATGGGCCGCTGCTGGATATGCAACATGGAAGCAATCACTTCCATCTATCATTAGGCACTCCGATTCAAACACAGCAATGGAATCTATGAGATCAGGGGTAGTCAAAAGCTCTCTCGAGCTTATGAAAATACGGTCTTTGCTATCCTAGATACTTCTGACAAATTTACTGCATAGCAATTGCAGGAAGTTGATCACCTCAACAATCAACCTTCCACGAAGGAGCCAACAGAATATATCAACATTGATTGACCTAACAGAGGTACTTTAATTGGTACTAAGTTGGTTCAGCCCAAAAAAGATGCACTCATTCAGTTCCTACAATTAAATCGAGACATTTTCGTATGGTCCTTCGAAGAGATGCCTGGGGTCGATCCGGCCCAGGCATGTCATAAATTGGCCATCAACATCAATACCATAGCGATCAAATAGAGGTCACGATGACTATCACCTAACCTTCGAGATGAAGTTAACACTGAGATCGAGAAATTGATCAAAGTGGGATTCATTCGAGAAGCCAAATATCCAGACTGGATATCCAACATTGTCACTGTCCCAAAGAAGAACGGAAAAGTTTGAGTTTTTATAAATTTTACTAATTTGGGCAAACATACTCTAGCTTTCCTCTTCCTAACATTCATCAGATCCTCAATTCCATAACGGGCCATGACCTCCTATCTATGATGGACCCTTCTTTGGGGTATAATCAAATTCTACTTTTGGAAGAAGATCAAGAAAAGACAACTTTCATTACTGAAAGAGGTCTTTATTGTTACAAAGTCATGCCCTTCATACTCAAAAATGCAGGGGCCATATATTAACGGTTGATGACTACTATGTTCAAAGCACATCTAGGGAAAGTCGTTGAAGACTACATCACCGATCTCTTGTGCAAGAACGTATAGCCAACCAATCACATTTCAGATCTGAACACTATATTCAATATTCTTTAATCTTACATGATGCATCTCAACCCTGATAAGTATTAATTTGGGGTACATTCTGGCCAATTTCTCGGCCACCTCATCAGCAAGTAGGGGATTGAGGCCGATCTAGATCAGATTCAAGCTTTCCCCAACATGCCCTCTCAAAAAATAACAAAAGACGTTCAGAAACTTATCGGCAAGATTGCCGCTATCAACCGTTTCATTTATAAATCTTTAGACCACTGTCATTGGCTATTCTTATTACTCTGCGGCTGTACCAAACGTGGAAAAGTTTAGCCAAATGCAGAAGTCACATGGACACCAGAATGCGAAGTAACTTTTCAAGATCTCAAAACCTATTTGGGGAGGTCTTCCATAATGAGCACCCCAGTAGATGATGTGGAACTGATTATCTACCTAGCAGTCATAAATACTTCACTAAACTCGGTTCACATTCGCCTTAGAGGGAAAATTGAAAAACTAGTCTACTTCATCAGTAAAACCCTCACTCCAGCGGAAACGAGATACTATAAAATTGAGAACCTTCTTCTCACTCTTGTTTACACTTTACAGAAACTCAAGCACTACTTCCAAGATCATTCAGTCAGAGTCATAAAGAACTACTTACTTCGGGTAGTTCTATCCAAGAAAGAAAAATTAAGGAAAGTGCAACAGTGGTCAGTCACTTTAGGAGAACATGATATCAAGTTCGAACAACATCATTTTGAAAAGGGTCAGACCGTTGCCAATTTTCGTGCAAATTTTCCAGTGGAGGATCCTGAGTGGGAGGAGCACGACCCGGACCTTACAGAAGAAACTCTCGAAGATTCACCCCCCAAAATATTTGACGGGCGAGCTGAATGGATTACAACAAAGAGGTAGAGTCTTCTCACGGATAGATCAGCAGGACCTGCAGGGTCAGGAATTAGAATCGTTCTATTTACCCATTCCAATGACAGAATTGAGAAATCAATCCTCTTGGATTTTGAGGCCTTTAATAATATCACCGAGTATGAAGCTCTTATTCATGAACTCGACCTCGCTCTTGAGCCTGATGTCCCCGAATTCTTAGTTTACACAGATTCCATACTCATAAAAAGATGATTGAATATGCAGCCCTAGTTGTAGATAGGATGAGTAAGCTCGCGAAAGCAACTCTCGATTATCTTCCTCGAGGTGTGAATAGACACGCTGATTCCTTGGCATATCTAGCTGGGGTCTTGGGAACAGAAGCTCAATATCTCTAGATCAAAATCATTTTAACCCCTTACATTGATCGTATTTTTGTATGCACGATCAACACTGGGGGTAATAAAGGGGGAGACGATGATTGATGAAAGCCTTTCTTAGCCTACCTCAGTGTCGACAACAGTTACAGCGGACCACTTCCAGCCGATCCAAAAGAGCGCAGACAACTGATCAGCAACTTGAGACGCTGCACAAATCAAAATAGCATGCTATACTACCTTTCCATCACGGGGTCGTATCTCAATTGCCTCTCCAAGCCAAAAGTAGATGAAATGCTCTGCGAATTACATGAAGGGACTTGTGGCTCCCATGCCGCAGGACGATTACTAGTAAACAGTGCAATTACACAAGGAGTATTCTGGGTTGGCATGCGCAGGCAAGCAGATGAGTACTCATGCAGATGTGACATATGCAAAGGACATGGACACATGATACGCGCTCTTGCGCTAGAACTTCATGCAAGTAAGGTGTTCTGGCCATTCAAAAGATGGGCACTTGATTTCGTAGGCGAATTCCCTAACTCTCTAGGTAACCGCCGTCACCTACTCGTAACTACTGATTATTTTACAAAATGGGTAGAAGCAATTCCACTATGTCAAATAAGAGAAGAAGAGGTCATCTCTTTTATTTGGGAACACATCATCACTTGGTTTGGGTGCCCCCACCAGATTCGTATCGATAACGGGCCCCAATTTGTGGGAGAAAAAATCGTAACCTTCCTCAACCTACACAATATCATCCACTCGCCATTCAATCCTTACTATCCTCAAGGCAATGGCCAAGCCAAAATTACCAACAAAACCATCGTGGATGACTCATAAAATGGCTTTACTAAAAAAAAGAAGGGAATTGGGTATGAAAACTACCTCATGTCCTATGGGCATATCATACAACTCCCAGATAGTCAACATGATGCACCCCAATACTCCTTGCCTATGGTATTAAGGCCATCATTCCTTCTGAATACCATCATCCAGTTCAAGATCACGAGCTGACTGACTGATAAATAAATCATAGATAATACTAGCTTTTAATTAATCTTATACCAGTTAGATCGAGGATAACACTTGGTTTGGCTGACTCTACTTAATCTCTGCGATTGAATCAAATTTAAAAACTTGTTTTATATTAAAGACTCTACTGAACATGAGATTGAGCAAAGGTAATACTAGCCTTCATCTACTTCAACTTGTTTGGGAGATTATACCTGTTAGATCAAGGATAACACTTGGTTTAGCTGACTCTACTAAATCTCTGTGATTGAAACAAATGTAAAAACTTGTTTTATTTCAAAGACTCTATTGAACATGGGATCGGGCAAATGTTATACTAGCCTTCATCTACTTCAACTTGTTTGGGACATTATACCAGTTAGATCAAGGATAACACTTGGTTTGGCTGACTCTACTAAATCTCTACGATTAAAACAAATTTAGAAACTTATTTTATATCAACGACTCTAACAGGCATAAGATAAGACAAAGGTAATACTAGCCTTCATCTCTTTCAATATGTCTGCAATATACTATAGTTAATCAAGATTCAACTTGGTTTGACTGACTCAGCCCATCTCTGCGATTAGAACAAATGTAAAAACTTGTTTTATATCAAAGACCCCACCAAACAAAAGAGAAGACAAAAGTCATACTAGCTTTCATCTATTTCAATATGTTTGCGACAAATACTATTTATTTTCAGGTCATATTATAATGGATTCCTTTTCTGCTATTGGGATGTTAGCCATGCTTTACCCTTCAGTAGGAGGTCGATCAGAATTCAGTTCACGAGTTACAACAACTCTGCCCCTCTCTATCAGATCAACAGGTCGAGGGTCTAAATTTATTTCTATGAAGGCCATACAATTCCCTAGATCTTTATTAATTGTACAAATGCATCCCTTGTCAGACAGGTTCTAAACATGGTATCTCATTCTAACTTAAATATTTTTACTTCCTCTACAAAATATGCAATGGTAGACTTTAACAGGTCTGCCCGTGATACATGAGCTACAACGATCATTGAAAAGTGAGATTTCACCTTCTCGAGACGTGACTCCAAAGTCGTACATAGGTTCTTCTGATGTGCCATTTCCCTGCTGGTCAAAGCGTAAAAAGTTATATTCTCTTCCAATTTTTTGACATATTTAGCTGATTCAGCCTCAATAGTGACCTCCAAGTTCACCAACTGAGCGCGAAGCCTCACGATTTCTGCATTCAATTCTTCCCCGGCAGAAGTATCCTTTAACGAGTCATTTTTCTTCTCCATCAGAATTTCCTTCGCCCTGATTTCCCCTTTTAAGACCTTCTCCCTGATAAGTGCAGCATCCATCTTGTGCTGGCATTCCCTTAAGTTTGCATTCCCTTTCTGCACATGCCCTTGTATCTGATCCACATCACCTTCTAGCTCTCTAATTCGACCTGAAAGGCTAACTACATCCCTTTGAACTAAAGAAGCTTTGACATTACTTCTACTCCCCCTCGAGCGCTCTTTGGCCTCGGCTTTCTTGACACGCGCGTTGGCTTGCGCCAATTCGGTCTTCAATCGTGCCACCCTCCCATTTAACTCGTCACACCTTCGTTACATTGCCCAATACTCCATATCCTTGGCGGGTAGGGCTATATGCAAGCTTTCGACTACAGCTTCCAAAGCCGATAAATTCTCTTGAGCTAGCTTCAGCTCGTTATCTTTTTCAATTATTTTCTGTCTCAGTCGCTCCAGCTCGCTTCTATAATTCTAAAGATCTGCTCGAGATTGTCCCTCTGATATTTTTAGCGCCTGAATATGGTATTGAGCCATTTCAGCCTGCCTACCTTTAACCATCAGCGTGTCAATCCGACTCTGAAGCTTCGTGGCGTGTTCTTTTACCTCCGCAAGCTCTTTTAGTCCGTTGTCAATTTTGGTATCTTTCTCTTCGACCTTGCGACTGAGGTCGACAACAAATTTAAAATGTACCTTCATATGCTGGTCTTCACTGTCCTCATTGGCGTTCCTCACCCTATCCAACTCCTCTACAAATTCTCTGTTACCTTGGAGTGCCCCATCTTTACGCGAGCGAACTACATCCAATTCGACCTGCACAATATATATACATTGTATACAGTTTGGATTTGAAGATCTCCCTTTCCCTGGAAAGCTCGATCTCTAGATTTTTTATTCTGAGACTCATTTCTCAAGTGCCTACAAAGAGGTTACAAAATACTCAAAAGTCTATTCAATACACACAAATCCAATAATTTACAAGACACTTCCAAAATACTCATACAAAATCATTTCTCTACCCTACCTTCTCATTCTTGCCCTCTGGGAGTTCAGTGTCATCCCCTTGACTATCTAGTACCATTTGGCTGGAGACACCGTTCAGCCTATTACCAACTGCCACCGCTACCTCTTCAACTTCTTCATCATTTCCCTCCTCGACATAGGTGTCTGCCTTAATGGTATCCACCTCACTCTCAGAATATCCCTTCGATATCAAGTGGTGCCTAAGCCTTTCGCGCTCCGCCTGCACCTCCACCACCTCCAGATTTACCTTTGCCTCCGCTTGTAGTTGGCCAATCGCCACTGCATGGGAAGCCTTTAGTGCCTCCAACTTCTTTGCTTCCTTGAGAGCATCAACCTTCGCTCGAGCTACCTTCTTTTCAAGCTCAACCTTCACCTTCATCAACTCAGATTTTTCTTCTTCCACTCCAATCCAAATCCCCTTTACCAAATGAGCAACCTACAAAATATAAAAATTAACCTCAGCATGAGTTCAAAACGTAATAAATAAATACTTCACATGATCGAACATAAATACATACCATCCTACTCATGTCCTCCTCTCCGTGAAGAGCCGCCAGCCTGGCCCTTTCTTCCACTTCTTTGAGATCGTCCTCAGCCGAAAATTGCTCTTCAGCGACCTTTTCTCCCGACCTCCCCGAAGGTTTGATCCTTCTCTTTTTCTCTTTTCCGTCGACCTCACCACTTCTAGTGGTACCAGAGGCCGACAGACCCCTCAACATTTATATTTTTAGAAATGTTCGATTTAATTTGCTCGACGTAATAGACTCCAGCTGAGCTGAACTGTCTATTCTAGGGGTCTTGGCTATATTGGTTCGACTTTTACCACCAGTTCCTCTCTTCTTCCCATCATCGACGCCCGCCATCAGCCTGGTTGATTGAGATTTTTGAACCTTTTTCGACTTACTCCCTACCCTTCTCTTTCTACTAAGGCCAAGTCCTTCAAACACAAATTTGTGCTTAACCTCTTCCTTAGCAACTTCGTCCAACAATGAATCTTTCCTCTCCTCCTAAGACTTTGGGCCTGCCATGCACAACAGTTTGGTTATCAATTAAAGATCATCAGTTCAACATAATAATATTATACTCTATGCATTGTTATACTTACTTTGTTTTACTGTTCTAAGCAGAAGATCCAAAGGTTCTTCGTCATCTCTCTGAAGGCAATTACCCTTCACCCATATTTCGTTGTCATTCTAGGCTCGACCTGCTGAATTTAGATCGAAGAAGCGACGCCGAGTTGCACTGACACATAAATATGCCCCACCACTGGCGTGATAATTTTTTACCCCATAATACTGCAATATGTCCTCAGAGGATATCCTCCTCACTTTCCCCTCATTCTCCCATTTTTTTATTCAAATGGTCACAAATACTTATTACCTCCTACATGTTCCCGTTCAATTGAATGAGACATTTCCTAATCGCATTCATAATCCCCTTCGCCAAATTGGTAAGGGGAAGACTCAACCTGTACTCTAATTGAGACATGTAATACAGGAAACCCTCTGAAAGGTTATTCTGAACACTCCCATCGAAATATTCTAACGAGATCGATTCATCTATACCTCTACCTCATTTTTCCTCCTCCAAATTGGCCAACAAATAAAAATACTCCTCCCCCATTACTACAGTACACCCCCTAAATAGCTTGCCAACGTATTCTACGTAGTAAGCCCATTTTCCTTCTATAACAGCCTTGGCTTTGCAAAATTCTTTAAATGCATCTGAACCAGGGGGATAGACCACAAATTTGCCAGAAAAGCCTAAAAATTACTCCAATCCTACTTCAACCTCACTATCAGACTCTACCGTCTGACCAGAGGTCGACACCTCATTAGCAGCTAAACTGTCCATCTCAAACTATAATTCTACAGGCAAAGTTTTGACCCTATACAAATGCCTCTCACCTTCTGCCTACATACAGGTTCAGGTATCTATCATTATTTCATATACATCGATCATTCACATACAACATATCTTTCATATATTCTGTATATATGTCAATTTTTGTAGATTGCTATAAATAACAATTCTTTGGAGATTTACTTAAAACAAATAACGATTTGTAAAAGATATAAACATACAATACACGTCTCTACTAACCTTCAATGTTAGAATGAGAATCCGCAGTAGCACCAAGTCCTTCCCAGATAACGCTGCTGTATAGCCACCTACGTGATTAAATGCCTGCAACTTTCTTCGACTTTTGATCACCCTCAGATAAATTTTTACCAAATCCTTTGCAATTTTTTCGTACTTCTCTCTCTGTACTCTCCAAATTTTCAAAAGTGGAAAAATGTTTGAATGATGAGGAAGAAGCACTATTTTTTTTTCTCTCTCTAATGGCTGGCAATTATTGCACCTCACATGACCCGTCCTCAGTTTTGGAACTGAGGCGTCTTTTCCACTCTCAATGTCAAACATCTTGTACCTTCACAATAAAACCGTCTTTCCATCATTACCCCTCCCCTCATATTTTAATATATTTTTTTCTCCTATTTCTATACATTTCTTTGACCTTCCCACACTCATGATGACTCACACTCACACAATATCAAATTTTTGCAGCTTTACATACAAAATAAAACTAGAAGCTCCTACATTTTTTCTGTTCTTGTTTCTTATACTTATAGTACTAGTGATGTCATTTTTAAAGCTAACAAATTTTTTAAAGTTATTCAATTTTTTTTTATCAAAACAGTCTCATATGACATTCGCAATTATTGAGGATCAAATTGACTATCATCTTTTCTGTTAAAATCAATAATACTTACATTTATTTATGATAACACTTTACATATAATTATATCTAAAGCAACATTGATGACCTGGGCGACCACATCCGATAAGATCACCTTCATCGATCATCCCATCTTCAAATTCGATCTCCACCTCAGCAATCAGTTTAACCATCTCTTCTCGATCTTCAGGATCCCATACCAATTCACGAAAACATCTTTCATAAAAATACCAGGCATAATCAAGTTCCCTACTTCTTACATTCAGTCCTTCGAGCTGACACTCTCTCACTGGTAACTCTGCATCATAACAAAATAATTCAAAAATCCTCTCCCGCACTTCAGCGATCTTTATGGCCAATAATCCTTCAGCGGCATGTCAACTTCTACGAGATCGAGTTTGCACCATCATAATCTCTTCTCCATATTCAAAAACTCATTATGCCCTTATTTATGCATTTTTACAACACTTTGCCTTCAAAACGCGATTTTGGCCTTTTATCTCGTAATAGAAACCCAAAATTTTGAGAATGACTATTTGAAATTATCCCTTCCCTCGAACTCATACGTTACATTATTTTTCTAAGTTGTGCTTATTCTTTCAAATTTATACTTTTATCGACCTCTATTAGCTCGAATTTTCGAATTTTAGATTTCCTATTATTTTTATCTCCCACATTTCCAACATGCAGACATATCATACTTACATAACATAAATTTTCACACATATTTATCCCAGTTCGAATATTACAATCATAATACTTGCACTACTCATAAACTTCATTTCGTACATCCTTCAAACGATTCAGTTTAATTCTACATAAACACAGGTAATTGGATGACAAATTTTATTCATGTAAAAAAAACTACACCTGATTTTACATATAGAAAGTCTTTCAGTAATCAATCTCAGGTACATTACAGATACCTAATCTGTCCAGTACCTAATATCAGGTACTTTACAGATAACAAGTTTTTCACTACTTTTGTAAGTAACGGGTCATTCAGGAACTTTAACACATCAACTCCTTTAGTTCTAACTGCTTCAGTGATCTTTCACCCTGATGCAAAATAGATATTGGAACCAACAAAAAGCTTTCCTTACATGAGTTTGGTTGAAGTCTAGTAGAACTTCAATTGGAAACTATGCAAATAGTAAACTCAGTGCTGGCACCAACTCTCCAAATTGAAGGTCTTCTGAGCGCAAAGACGTGATAAAAATGTAGAATCAGACTTCCATTTCTCGTCTTACTCCTCCACTGCCATCACCGCCCCACCTATAATAACCACCGCCGAAAAGTTGGTAGAGATGAAGAGGGCCCGACCTTTAAATCCATGGTGATACAAAAAATCAGCATAACTGCCTTGCAGCTATGCCTATCCCTGAATATGAAGCCCCAACCTTATCTTCTGAAAGAGTACAGAGACATGCCCAACGTTCCTCACATGACAAGACGACGACATGAAACCTCTACTTACAATGTAATTCCACCTCAACTTCAACCGCATCGTCTTCCAACTTGCCTTGATAGGTCAGAGGAACAGAAGCGGGTATCGACATCTCCAAGGATTGGTCACCAATGTATTTCAACTTCAACCTCTGTATTTCAGACGCAATTCTTTCATAAAGGACCATCCTCTGAGTCTTTACCATTTTCAATATTTCAGAGAATTTGATAAATTACAAGCGAACTCTATTTCAAGGATTTGATACATGTACTATTTATATAACCCTGCATTTATTGTGCATGTACATTTTACAAAGCGTTATCATTCATCACAGATGTAACTCTTCAAAATTATAACCATCACATACATTAGCATCCACATCCTCATTTAATTCACGTCATTTCCCTATAACCCGCGTAACATTCATACAGTCAAAGCCATCATTACTCTATTTCAATTTCCAAGAACTTCAACTATACCAATTAACCATACATCCTTTCTCAACCAAAGCCACTCGTGACTTCGGTTGCGAGGGGGTGATTGTAGAGGCATATCCCTCGATCTCACCTAAAATCAAGCTCACATAGTTTGAATTACCTCCATCTCAGACTCACATATTTTTAACATAACTTCTCCAGTCAATATTCCAAACTACCCCACTAACTGGTTAAGAACGTGGGTCAAATTTAATCTAAAAAGCCTTATCCAGTTAAAGATACCTGCCTCACGTGAACTCGGTAGTTACTCAGTCAACCACCATTAACCACATTATTTGCAAAATGTGCGCCAGCACGATAAATAGCTGCAGAAAAGGCCTATATAAAGGAAAAGTTCCAGAAGAGATAGGGACCAGAAAAATTATATAAGAGATCATCAAGAAACTACTTGTTCTAGATTTTCAAATACATTCAAAACTTCTTAGTTACAAGGTTTAAGCATTTTTATATCTAGAGATTACTTGTAATAAGATATCCACCTTAAGCAATAAAGATACTTTTACAAAAATCCTCCACTCGAACTCGTAGTTTTTTTTACCTATTCAGAGGTTTTCCATGCTAAATTCACCTGTGTCATTTCTTACTTTCTTTGAGACTATTGTCATTGGTTCATTAGTGTGATAGCGAATTCTAAGCCATTTCGAGCTTACACAATTTGGCTATTACAAGTGGCAGGCAGCCAAGAAGGCTCTTCGCTATTTAAATAAGACTAGAGATTATAGATTGATTTATAGGAGATCAGATGAACTCATGGTTTTGGGCTACTCTGACTCAAATTTTGCAGGGGGCAAAGATGATAAGAAGTCTACTTTTGGTAATGTTTTTATGCTTGCTCATGGTGTTATCACGTGGAGAAGTATCAAACAGTCTCTTGTAGCTTCCTTGACTATGGATAACATGTATATTAACATTAAGTATCGCATTGTTATTGATAAAGTACATAAATAGATTATCAATATTCCTCATTTGTCAACACTTGAGATAATTGATGATTTGCTTACTAAGGGACTTCTGATACTAGCTTTCAGGGGACATGTTACACGTATAGGATTGTTGGAGTCTCTTTGGGGATTGCTCTTTTACGTGGGAGTAGTTATAGATTTATTTTATTTCCTGTTACTGCATTAAGATTCTTTATCCATGAAGAAGTTATTCCCGGTTATTATTTTGGTCGACATTCAGATTTAATTTTGATTATTTAGATGCTATTATATTTAGATCTGTTATCATATGTGCACATATTCAATTTTAATTATGCAATTGCAATAAAATTTTAGATATGAGTGATTTTATTATATGATGGTTGTCTAAGTATCAAGTGCTTATAGAGAATATTGAAAGGTTTCTCAAGTTTCCTTTGATTGGATATAGGTAAGCTTTACATCCCTTGGCCTTCATTTTAGTATGAGCAACAATCTTCGTATAACAGTTTGTCTAAGTATTGAAATGACATGTATCTGGTAGATACATGTTGCTGGACACTAACGGAAGTATACCAACATATCATTAAGGTGTACATTTGCCATTCACACGCTAAACTTCACCAGTAAAGATATTATACTTGAAAGCTATAGAGGCTGCTAGCCCTATAATGGCCTAATTTTATAGCTCAAAATGGTTCAGAATTAGCTCTTACACCAATGTACTTTTGACAAAATTTAATAAAAAACAAGAAATGATTCAGGTGCTTAGCGTGGAAAACCTATGAATAGGTAAAAAAAATCACGACCTCGGGTTGCAGATTTTTATAATAGTGACGTTTATTGCTTGAGGCCGATATCTTATTATAAGTGATCTCTCGAACTATAAATACTTGATCTTGTAAATAAGAGGCTTTGTGTTAGAGTATAGAAAATTTAGTTTTTCTTGGTCCTCGTCTCTTCTGGAACTTTTTCTTTATATAAACCTTACCCGCAGCTCATTATCGTGCTCAAGCACATTCTCTGAATAATGAGGTAAGTGGTGGTTCACTGTGTAGCTGTTGAGTTCGTGGGAAATAGGTGTTTTTGACTTGTTCATGTTCTTCTGTTGTGCTTGATACACGTTATTTATCACTTTGTGCTCTAGGTGTTAATGCTGACTATGATAAAATAAACTTACCATCATGCTCGCATCTTCCTCTCCATGGAGAATCGCCAACCTGGCCCTTTCCTTGACCTTTTTGAGGTCGTCCACTGAAGCAGATCGCCCCTCGACGACCTTCTTTCCAGACTCCCCCGAGGGTTCGAACCTCCTCCTCTTATCTTTTATGACCTCACCACTTCCAGTGGTACCAGAGGCCGGCAGGAGTCTTGGATAAAATAGTTCAAACCTCCTCACCGTTGAATTGCCTTTTTCCTTCATCGACCCTCGTCATCGACCTAGTAGATCGAGCCTTTCAAACCTTTTTTGACCTACTGTCAACTCTATTTTTTCTACTCAGGCCAAGTCCCTCCAAAACGAGTTCGAGTTCGAGTTCAGTCTCCTCTTCCGTAACTTTGTCCAACAAGGATTCTTTCTTTTCCACTATAGACTTCACACCTGCAATAACACATTTTACTATCAACTACAATTGTCAACAAAACATAACAATAATTCTATCTATGCATGTCTATACTTACTTTGTTTTATAGTTCTAAAATGAATATCCAAAACTTCTTCATCATCTCTTTGAAGGAAATTACCCTTCACCCATATGATGTTGTCATTCCAGGTTCGACCTGCTAAATTCAGATCGAAAAAATGAGGACGAGTTACGCTCGTACAAAAATATGACCCCCCACTGGCCTTAAAATTCTTCACCCCATAAAACTACAGAACGTCCTCAGGGGTTATCCTCCTCACTTTTCCTCCCTTTCCCATCTTTTATTCAGATGGTCACACATAGCTATTACCTCCCACATGTTCCCGTTCAATTAAACAGGACATGCCCCAATTGCATTCATAATCCCCTTCGCCAAATTGGTAAGGGGAAGGCTCAGCCCATACTCTAATTGAGATTGGTTACACATAAAACCCTCCGAGAGGTCACCCCGAACATCCCCATTGAAATACTCTAACGAGATCGATTCATTTATACCCCTATCTTATTTTTTCACTTCCAAATCTTCCAACAGATAAAAATACTCTTCACCCTCTGCAGCCATACAACCCCTAAACTGCCTACCGGCAAACTCTACACAATCTACCCATTTCCCTCCTATAACCACCTTTGTTTTACAAAATACTCTAAAGGCATCAGAACCATGAGAATAAGATTCCAACTGACCAGAGAAACTCGGAAATTGATTCAATCCTAGTTCCCCTTCATTATCAGACTCATTCGTCCGGTCAGAGGTTGATACCTCATTAACAGGAGGACTACCCATCTTGAAAATTGATTCTACAGGCCTGTTTTTGACCTATACACTCGACCTACATACAGGTTAATGTATTTATCATTCTTCCATCTATGCATACATATATATATATATATATATATAATAAATATCTCTGATCAATCATTCACGTATAGCATATATCTTTAACATATAGAAATACCTCAACATATATCACAAACATTTCAACTAACCCTCAGTATCCGAATGAGAATCGGCAGTAGAGTCAAGCTTTCCCTTCACAACGCTGCTGTATTGCCATCTATGAGATCCAAAATCTTTTGCCCTCTTCAACCGTTTGTCACCTTCAGGTAACTCTTAATCGAATCCCCTAATCTTACGTCTCTCTCTCTCTGAGTGTTCTCCAAATTTTTTAAAGTGGTAAAATGTTTGTTTGGAGATGAAAA
This sequence comes from Kingdonia uniflora, assembly GCA_014058105.1. Taxonomy (NCBI): domain Eukaryota; kingdom Viridiplantae; phylum Streptophyta; class Magnoliopsida; order Ranunculales; family Circaeasteraceae; genus Kingdonia; species Kingdonia uniflora. The sequence continues at coordinate 26,859 of JACGCM010002418.1, read as the reverse complement.
ATAACTATTTATCCTTTCTCTCTCATGCGGCTGGCATTTATTGTTCTTCACACGAACCGTCCTCGATTCTAGAACTGAGGCGTCCCTTCCACTCTCCATGTCAGGCGCCTTGTACCTTTTCGATAAAGCCACCTTTCCATCATTACAACTCCCCTCATTTTTTAACATATTTTTTCTCCCTATTTCCATATCCCTTCCTGACCTTCCCGCACTCATGCTGACTCACACTGTACGGTGTCAGAGTTCTATTTCCTTTTGCATACAAAACAAAATAAGAAGCTTCTGCAATTTAATATTTTAGTTTTCAGTCCTTGTTTATCATACTTATAGTAATTGACGTCATTATCTAAACTGAACAAATGTTTAAATTTATTCAAAATGTTTGCTAAAACAGTCTCAAAATAGATTTGCCCCTATAGAGGATCCGATTGACTTATATTATTTTTGTTACATTCAAAACAATTATATTATTCAAAAGACACACTTAGCACAACATTCAACACAACTTTGGTAACCTAGACAAACATCATCTAATCACATTATTCGTCGGTCCTTAGATCGTCGAATTCGATCTCAACGTCAGCAATCAAACTAGCCAACTTCTCTTGATCTACCTATTCTCTCACAAACACACCTTAGAAAAATAACAAGCATACTCCCTGCTCCATCCATCTAAGCCTCAAGCTCATTCCCTCCCCAGTAGTTCAGCATCATAACCAAACGAACCAAAGATCCTCTTACATACTTTTGCAATCTTTATAGACAATCGTCCTTCCACGCAACTCAAATCCATTGAGATCGGCCTGTACCATCTAAAATCTCTCCTCTATTTTTCTTTCATCCTACCCATATTTATACGTTACTCACTAACTTTCCCCTTAAAATACGTGATTTTTATCTTTTATCTCATAACAGAAACCCCAAATCTTGGGATCAATTATTAGAACTTATCCCCTCACCAGTATACAAAATAGCCATTGCATTCGACCTTACACTACCACAGGTATTACCTCTTTCAACCTATAACAGCTCAAGTTTACATATTTCCTACAATTTTTGTCCCTTACCTATTAAACATAAATAATTTATTTCAGCACGACATTGACAACATATAATCATTTCAGTTCAAGCAGCATTGCAACATTGTTTCATCACTTATCAACAGTTATTCAACTAACACCCAACACAATTCAGGTCGATTCAAGAAGTTTTTCTATACACAGTTTCATAAATATCAACTTTTATTCATATAAAAAATATTACATACGATTTACAGATAACAAGCTTTCACACAGGAATACAACAGAATATTATCCATCTAAAACCAAACTCCAGGAACTTTAAAGATAATAAGTCTTCCCTATTTGTTAAAAGCTATAGGTCATTCAGGCACGCCGAGGTATCATATCTTCCAGTTCTTCTTAATTCAGTGATTCTTCACCCTGATGTAAAGAAGACATTAGAACCAACAAAGATCTTCCCTCACATGGCTCGGTTGAAGCGCAGTCAAACTCCAAGCGTGAACTATGCAAGCAGTATATTTAGTGTTGGCCCCCATAAAACAGGATAAAGGTCTTCTGAGCGCAAAAATACGATGAAAATGCATCAACAGGATCCCCCTCCCCGTTCTCCTTCTCCACTGCCATCACCGCATCTTCTATAACCACCACCACCGAAGAGTTGGTAGAGATGAAGAGGGCCCAACCTTAGAATCCATGGAAACACAAAAAATTAGCATATCTGCCCCGCAGATATACCTTTCCCTATATATGAAGCCTTAATCCTGTCTTCCGCTAAAGTGCGGAAGCAGGCCCAACGTTCCTCGACTGTCAAGATGAAGACATGAAATTTCCACTTATAGTAGAAATCTTCCTCAGCTTTAACCACATCCTCTCCCGGCAAGCCTTGGAGCGTCGGAGGGACAGGGGCTGGGATTGCCATTTCCAAAGAACGGTCACCAAAGTATTTCAGCTTCAACCTCTGCGTTTCAGACGCAATCCTTACTTTAAGAACCATACTCCGAGTTTTCACCATCTCAGAAAGAGTTACGCATACAGGAATTGCTCTAAAGATTTGCTAAAGGTACTCCTTATATAACCCTAACTTTATTGTGCATGTATGTTTTCCTAAGCGTCATCATTCATTACAAACGCAATTATTCAAACGCAACCGTCACATACATTCGCATCATCATTTAATACCCATCACATCCCAATATCACATAACTTCCAACCAGTCAAACAACATCATTGCTCCATTTCGAATTTCAGACTTTTAACTCATTCTTTCTCAGCCAAAGCCACTCGTGACTTCGGTTACGAGGGGGCGATTATAGGGACTTATCCCTCGATCTCACTCATAATCGAGCTCACAAAGTTTGATTTACCTCTATCTTAGGCTCATATAATTTTAGCACTTAACACTCCAGTCAAACATTCCAACCAGTCCCACAAACAACTCAAGAACGTTGGTCGAGCTAAACCCGGATAATGTTATTCAGCTAAAGACACCTGTCTCCTACGAGCTCGTCAGTTATTCAGTTAACCACCACTAACCACATTAATCAAAAAACATGTTCTAACACGATGAAGAGCTGTGGAGAAGCTATATAAAGGAAAAGTGCCAGAAGAGACCAAAATGAGAAAAATTACTAAAAACATCTTATTTACGAGATCAAAAGCATTTCTATATTTTAGAGATCACTTGTAATAAAGATATTTACTCAAAGTAATAAATATACTTTAACAAAAATCCTCCATACGAGGTTGTAGTTTTTTACCTATTCAGAGGTTTTCTACGCTAAAAATACCCGTTTTCATTCCTTAATTTCTAGTAGAGTATTGTTACAGGTTTATTGGTGTGATAGCCAATTCCTAATCAAATCGAGCCTACGGAATTTGGCCATTACACATACTATTCCAAATAGAGCTTATTTTTTCTAAGTATAATATTCTATAATGACCTCTACTAGATCGATTCTTCATTCTAAAACTTCTACAATTTCTTTTAACCCCACATTTCCAGCACATAGATCGAAACATATTTGCCACTTAACACATATTTTCACAGATAAATTTCTAACAGCTCGATTATTACAAATATTTTACTTTCAGAAGTCATACATTTCTTTTCATACAATATTCGAAAGTCTGCGGATCATAGAGCTCGATTTCTCGAGTTATTCTTTTTAATATCAACACAGAGCTTGGATAACAAATTTTATAAATTATATGTGCTTTTATAGATAAAAAGTCTTTCAAGTACTCAACATCAGGTACTTTTACAGATAACAAGTCTTTCAAGTACTCAACATCAGGTACTTTTGCATCTAACAAGTCTTCCAGGCACTCTGAAGTGTCAAATCCTTCAATTTGTTCTACTTCAGTGATCTTTCACCTTAATGCAAAGCAGACATTGGAAATAACGAGTATCCTTCCTCTCATGAGTTTTCTCAAAGTCTAGATGAACTTCAAATAGAACTATGAAAGTAGGAAACTTAGTGCTTGAACCAACTCTTCAAACTGAAGGTCTTCTCAGCGCAAAGTGGCGCTGGAAGTACAGAAGCAAACTTCCATTCTCCGTCTTCCTCCTCAAGTACCACCGCCGCCTCTCCTATAACCACCTCCCCTTAGAGTTGGTAAAGATGAAGAGGGCCGACCTTAGAATACATTCTAGCGCAAGACATTAACATAACTGCCCCGCAGTCACGCCTATCCTTGCATCTGTCTCCCCAACTTTGTCTTACACAAGAATGCAGAGACAAACCCAACGTTGCTCGTCTATTAAGACAATGTGGTGAAGCCTCCATCTGTAGTAAAACTCCTCCTCAGCTTTAGCCTCTTCATTTTCCAACATTCCTTGATACGTCGGAGGAACAGGAACAGGAACAGGAGTAGGATTTTCCAAGGACTGATCCTCAAAAAACTTTAACTTTAACCTCTACATTTCAGAAACAATTATCTCATCAAGAACCATTCAACGGGTCTTCACCATCTTCAAACATTATCAGAGACTATTGTAAAAAAACAAGCGTACTTGGCCACAAATCTTGGTACAGGTACTATTTATATAACCCTACAATTATTGTACAGGAATGTTTCCCTAAGCGTCATCATTCAATGCAGATGAGACTCTTCAAACCCTAGCCGCCGCGTACAACAATGTTCCCCTCAATATTTAATGTCCATACATCCCCCCTTAATACGCGCATTTTTCATGCAGTCAAACACCATCAGTACTTCTTTCATTATTCAAATTTCTAACCCGAATACCCATATAACCAAAAATTCTTTCTCAACCCAAGACACTCATGACTTTGGTTGCGAGGGGGAAATTGTAGGGGCCTACCCCTCGATCTTACCCAAATTAAGTTGTCTCCAGTTCGAACTACCTCTATGTCAGACCCACGCATTCTCCACATGACTTCTCCAATCAACATTGCCACCTACTCCACGAACTGATAAAAAATGTGGGTCAAGCTCAACCATGAAAACCTGAACAAGTCAAAGCCACCTGTCTCTCACGAGCACAGCAGTTACTCAATTAAACCGCTACTAACCACATTATTTGGAGAACGTGCTTCAACACGATGAAGAACTATGGGGAAGGCCTATAAAAAGAAAAAGTTCCATAAGAGACAGGGGCCAGAAAATTATACGAGAAATTACCAAAAAAACTATATTTTCTAGATTCTCAAAGCTTTAAACTTTTTATTCGCAAGATCAAACATTTTTAAGTCAAGAGATCACTTGTAATAAGATATCAGCCTCAAGCAATAAACGTCACTATTATAAAAATTTGCAACCCGAAGTCGTGATTTTTTTTACCTATTCATAGGTTTTCCACGCTAAACACCTGAGTCATTTCTTATTTTTTATTAAATTTTATCACAAGTACATTGGTGTAAGAGCTAATTCCAGGCCACTTTGAGCTTACAGAATTAGGCCATTACATGTATGGATCACAAATTCTATTACCAGTCAAATTTTGCTGTAACATAACCTTTACACTGTATCTACTATATTTCAGTTGATATAGTATGAATAATTCCTTTTTGAATTAATAACAACGCCTCCTCAATCACTCGAACTTTCAGACAACGCATCACCACGTGAACTTTCCCCACGCTCCAACAGTCGTAGACGCATTAGCTCTGTACCCTCGAAGTAATAATTTCTCTTCCTTCATCATGCTTGTTCTTAGTAAACGCACCAATTTTTGACATAATATGCTCCAGATACTCATTCTGCACTAGCTGCATGTCGTATTATACGCCATTTGCAATCATGTTTTTATAAATCGTGTTCCTTTCTTCTTCAAGTCTTTAAAACTCGGACACATAAAAGTAGAGCACCGCCGTCATTTCTCTGTGATGCACGTCACTTGCCTCAAGCTTAACCTTGTCAGGCACGATGAGTTATGCAATCTTTCCCTTTGCCTCATTCAACATAATTTCCAAATTCTTACAGCGATCTTCCATTACCTGTTTTTTATCCACAAAAGTTTTATTTCGTGCTTCAATCACCGTCATAAATTCATCCATTTGTCCCAACATAGCCATTGATTCTTCCATAACAAATTGATTATGACTCCTTTCTCCAACCTCTGTATTCAGACTTCGTTTAACCATCTCAAGATCCACCTCCAATTTATTCTTCGGGCTAATCAATTCCCCAATTTCCATTTGATAATCTAAAATATTTAACTCTAAAACCAGAACTACATCCTCTAAAGTTGCTATCTTAATCCAATGCTTTTTTACTAATTTATTTTGTTCGTTGTTGACTCCCTATAAGACTTTTACCCTAATATTAGCAGCAGGACACATTCCTTCCAACTTACGAGCATGCCCATCTACATCCCTCACAACAGCTCGCATGTCAACTACTTCCGTTTCAAGCGTATTTATCCGAACTTGTAAGCATTTAGCACTGTCTTCTTCTTTCTTCAACATCGCCAACAACACTGTCATTTTAATTCGTGCATGTATTAGTTCCGCCTCCTGCTAAGTTACTCATTTCAAAATATTACTGGCATGACGTTGATTTTTTTAAATATCTAACTTTTTTTTCTTTACGACCTCCTTTAATTCCTCCACTTTTTTTTGTACAATGGCTAGTTCAACCTCCTTATCTTCCAATTGTTCGGTCACACGACCCGCCGCATATTTCTCCTCAATCATCCTTGCCTCCATTTTTACATTGAACTCTACATCATCTTTTAGTGCTTCGCGATAAACGTTCAAATCAGTATCCAGTTTTTCATTCAAAACATGCAACGTTTCTTACCGACTTTAAACCTCCTCTATTTCAACTTGCATGAACAGTTTACTTTCATATATATAACGAATTGCACATCAAAATAGTTTACATATCATAATTTACAATTTTAATCACAACAGTTTGTATGATCGATCTGCATCTCTTCATATCTATCACAAACAGAACAAATTTTATTTTTCAAAAAAATGCAGTACAACTATCTAATGCATATGCAAGTGTTGAACAACATAAAATACTTTACTTTTGCTCCTTCGAACTACGAGAGGACTGCCCCCTATCTCCCGATCACCTTGACCTATCTACCTGTACATCTAAAGGTCACCACCTCCTATTGGCATTGTTTTTACCATGACCGAGGTATCATGCTTTTGACCTCTACCTCGTCCTCTTCTGATAAATTTTGTGCCGGTATAGGACTTGGTTTTTCAACACCTTTTTCCTCCCCATCTTTCGTAAACCATATGTTTTCAGCTTTTTCGTTCTCTGCATCAAAGTCTTTATCACAATACATAACATACTTCCTAAATTCGTCATCTACCCATGCAAACTCCCATCCATAAAGATCAATCACACTCTCTATATGGCATTCATGGTCTGCTTGAGTTACGACCATTGCTCACAACGGATACAGATGCTCCCTCAATTACATGTGCACTCCATGCAGACGCTTACGCGTTTCCTTCTGCAATACACCCAACGCTTTCAAATCACCTTCTACCTTTTGTCTAAAAGTTGTTTCTTTTGTCAATAGATTACCCCGCGAGGTATTTTTCTCCATACTTTTCTTTAGCATATTTTGCAACTCCTTTAACTCACCCTCCAACTTGCCTTGAACCCCTATCTGCTATTTCCTTATTTTGAAAAACAAAATCTTCATGGTCCTTCGATCCTATATAAAGCCAAGAGCATTCATTAAAGGGTCTATGTCACCCCATATGACAGACACATCAGCTCAAGCTGAGCATTTTCTTGCGACTATGCTATGATGATTACGTACTTCTTGAGCTAAAAGCATAACTCGAGCTGGGTCAGGCACCACAATCCTTTCCTTCAAGAGCTCTACATAAGCCTCTTTTATGCCCCGCTCACTATCTACTTCACCCTCAAAATGCAATACCAGAGTTACCAACAGATTCTGACATCTGGCTTTATCACTAGGGTCAATAAAACAAGTCAAGTCTTTCAGTTTTTGTACTAATACCCCCCTCTCCTCATCTTTTCTTAACACCTCATCCTTCATTATTTTTATTTTTGCATATCTACATTGTAGATCATATAATTTTTTACAGTTTTTCTCTGAATTAGATTTAAACTTCATTCTCTCATACTTAGTTTTATTTAATACCTGTTGAATACGAGTCACGAAGTCCCTCGCTCTACTCAATGGTGGAAACAGTTTTTCTTAACCGCTCTATCTCCTACACAAATTACAAATTTTTTGTTATATAATAAACATTCGAAGAGAAAACAATAAACAGATAAACTTAACTATTTTAGAACACACACAATCTCATCAAGGTCAAGATAGAACTGAATGGTTTAAAACAGGATTCCACAATAATATTATTAAATGTTCTTGCCAATCTCTATCTCAGACGGAGGATTTGCTTCAGTACCAACAGCTGGAACTTACTCAGTTTGTAGAAAGGGTACATTAACTAGGGCAACAACATCTTTAGTCAGTTCGTCTTCTACATCCAAAGCAAAGATTATCACATGGTACCTACCAGCTATGCCCAGATGGATATCAGCTTCAGTCAACCCAAAATGATGATAAGATTGGATCATATGGTTTCTTTCAGCCCTTATCTCTCCAAATGCTTTTGACATAGTCTCCTCGCGCTCAGACAATACCATATACTACTATTCAACATCATTCAAATCTTCGACCTTGCTCTCTTTCTCCTTCTTGAGCTCCTCCTCGAGCTTCTTCATTCGAACTGATTGAACATCAAACTTTTGAGTAAGCTCTCCAAACTCTTGGATCCTCTTCTCAATAAAACTTGTAGCTCTCTTCACCAACATCGAGAGCTGCCAGTACAAGTCACGAGATCAACAATACATATATCAATCATAATACAACAAATTGAGAATATTAGTACGTACACCTGTTGTTTTCTCTTGAAACATCCCTTCGAGCTATTTCGGCTCGGTCCCTACCATCCTAAAAAACTTTTGCTCTATTTCTCTCAGCTTGGCTGCAGCCTTAGCATGAGTTTGGTTACTGCCTTCAAGCTCATGTTGTTTCCTTTTCAGTGACCTCTTGTCTGCCTCTACAGGGGCGACCTCATTCATCTCCTGCTGCTCCACCATACCCGCAACAACCAGCTTATCACCCTCCTTCCCTTGATTCGCCCCTACAACACACTGAGAAGATCCTTACCGCGTCTTCTTCGGCTTCAGGAACTTTTGTACCCCACTCGTACTCCCTGGTGGGTGTTGAGGGATACTAGTCAAGTCCCCTAGAGGAAGAAGCATCTTCATCTTCTCAGCCATAGCTCGATTATCGTGAGCTTATTGAACTTTCAGAACTCTAGAGTCTACCCTTTTATCCCTACAGATATTCAACTCACCAAGTACTTGCTTCAACTCGACCTGCTCAAGGGCTACGCAGTTGAACAAGCTCGTGTTATCAGGAAAGAATTTAGGATTAAGACCTGACAAACTAAATCAAGGACATGATTAGCAGCTTGAAGAGACTAATATTTAGTCAGGATAACAGGCATTACTTACTCGGATTAAAATATTTATGGTCGAGGACGAGCGCCGATTCATCTGGAACTTGCATATAATTGCCCCCTACCCAGACAAAATTGTCATGTCGTGGTCTACCAGCAGATTTGAAGTAAAAAAACTTCGGCATAGAAGAATCTCTAAACAGGTAACCGCTACTACGAGTTTTGACATACTTCATTTTGTAAAATTTTAGTACGTCACCTGCTACGAACTGCTTTCTAGTTCCATTATCTCACCACTGTTCATTTAAAGCCTCACACACCCTCATCATCTCAAAAACATTCCCATTCAATTGGGCAAGATAACAATGCAATGCATTCATAACCCCTTTCTGAAAAAAGGTCAGAGGAATCCTAAGGCCATATACGACCTGGTTCAGATAGCACAAAAAACCATCATTCAAGCCTACCATCCCTGCCCCATTATAGTACATAATTTTTACTTCTTCACTAATTCCTTTCTCCCTCTTCCACAAATCTAGACTAAGCACTTGATAATGTACCCCCTCTTGCCCCTTCTCTCGCACCAAGGTCCTAAACCATAGGCCTTGCTCCATCACATATTTTCCCTACTCCCCTTTTAAATTTTAGATATTCTTTCCCTACATCTACTTCCTCAGGATATATGTAAAATGACTTATCTTTTACCTCTATATCATCTTCCTCTACAACATTACTTACTTCACTGGGTCCTCCAGCCTCTACACCTATAGTAACTTCCCTCTTATCTACCATTTCATCCATATTTCCACAATCGTCCTCCCTACCTGACGATGAAGTTTCCTCCGAACTGGATCACACTACAAATTTAGTCATAGGCTTTATATTTTTTAAACACATACTAGACATACAGGTACACACAATTTTTTATCATTTTCTCTACCTCTGTGATTCAACGTTTACACAATTACATGTTATACCATACACAGCAGAAATAAGCCCCACTTATAATCTTTTACCCAGCCAAAGCCTTTATTTTTAAAACATTCCAAAATTAATAGAAAATCATTTTCAACTTTCCCCCTTCTTCTCTAAAAACAATTTTCTCTTTCTAAACGATTGTTACCTTACCCAAATTTTTTTATACATATTCATTAAGACAGGCAAATAATGATTCTCAGCCCCCTACATTCCTAAATTTTACGTCCCCAAGCAATCATATACAAAGGCGATGAAGTTTACACATATACAGAATACCATTTACTATAAAAAAAAATAGAGGAACAAAATTTAGTAACCTGTACTAGAGGACCCACAATCATCTACTTTACCCATACATTTCACAGAGATTGACTGCTCCTGTTATTTCTTCACCAATTTTCTCTCACCAGATGAAGCCTTCTCAGCGAGATTACACTCAGAACTCAAGCATTTTCTCTCTCTAGGCACACTAGTTACACAACTTTTTTTTTCTCTCTACAACTGTAGATAATTTATGAGGGAGAGAGAGAGATGAGTTTTTATACTCTCCCTCAGTTTATGAAACAACGGCTCTTTCAGCCACATGTCGTTCACCCCTACTACCCCTACATGCACATCTTTTCGCCCTATAGCATCATCATAACTTCTGTGATAACATTTAATGTTATCACGTCTGTCTCTGCCTTTAGCCATTAAACAATTCAGTCCCTCTTTCCCAAGATAATCTATACGATCCGTCACCTTGCTTTTGTACTCAACCAAGATCGTGCCATAATATACGTCATTCCAAAAATAGCTAAGTATTAAAAATTCAAAATTATCAGCACAGCTGTTAGAATCAGACAGTTGTAATCCACAATATTTGCCACATAAGCAGTTCAACAAACACATCGATCCTATTTTTTCTAGTTCGTAGATTCAATTTGTATTATTCTACATTCAACAGATAATAAAAACAAAACACTATAAATAGATTACTTATTCATTTCGAGCTATCAAAGTTTGAGCTTACAATCACATGTAGTTACATTTAAAGTAGCCCGAATGATTCACTTCACAACATGGAATTATCTCCTCTCCTGTTGACCTCTCATTCTCTTCAGCTAGTTTATCCCGTACGATCTCTCGAACAACTTCTTCTCCTAAGGTTGCATCCAATAACAACTCACAGAACACATTACACCAAAAATAACGATCATACTCTGCACGCCTACCTTTGTCATCTAACCCGCTCAACTTCAATAGCCACTCTGGTAATACTGTATTATAAGGCAACAAAAAAAAGTAGCGCTCACAGAGTTCAACCACATTGATGTTTAACCTACCTTCCGCTGCATGATGAACACGCTGAGAACGTGTCCTCACCATGATAACCTTAATTAACGAATAACAAACTCTTCCTACAAAAGAAGACAAGGCATAGCATTTACGGGTCAACATCTTATATAGCTAGCCTGAAGATCTATTTACACCACTAATGTCGCCTACGCAACAGATTTTGAGGGAAAATATATTTTATGAGAACAAATTTTGGGAAATAAGGATATCTGCAAAATTTTGAGACTATTTTGACAGCTAGTACTTTCCATTATGTGAAAAGTATCCTCAGATCTTATTCACATGCTTCGTACAAATGACACATCCGCAAAAAAAGAGTTCGCACAAAATATTTAAGTATGTCCAACAGTAGCTCCAACCAAGCACCTACCAGCAGTTTACATAGAATGTTCGTGTACCTATATCATGGCATTCTCCAAACAGTTCAAAACATCTTCTCCAGAGAGCTATAAAAATACCAGGATACTGCAATACAAAATTTTACAGCCAGTTCACATTAGCCACTAATTTGCTTAACTTCACCAAACTACCTCATTATATTTCTCGAACTTCCCTTTTCAAGATCACTTCCCAATATCTTCACTAATATACCCACCAAGTTTCATACAGTTCGATTCATTTAGAACAATTCTACCATAATTGGATGTTTGATAGCTCGCACCAACTAAATCTTTTTTAGTTCGACACAAGTGTCTCTCACACTTCAACATAGGTCTAGAATTATTTTTCACCATTTTTACTTCCTCACATTTTAATTCATCAATAGTTCAAGTTATTGTTCTCAGTTCACAGTTCCTTTTATCAAACAAGCCATTTTATAAAGTATGCTAGACGTATACATTTCAATTTGAACTACAATACAAAATTGGCAGAACAAGACATTTTTATTATCTCGAATGATTCTTACATCTCAGAATTTATGGAATACTTTACAGATAAGAAGTCTCACAGACATTTCTATAGATTGCTTTACAGACTACATTACATCAGTTCACAGCCTGAAACTCTTCTTCAAGAAAAAGAATGGCAGCAACTGAAGATGAAAAATTGATGCATGCTTCCAATCTCTGTTCTCCTATCAGAATGGCCTAGGAAATCCTTCACACCATTTACTTTCTCAAGAAACTGAGGAAGCTAAGGTATCTGTGCTTGAACCAACCTTCAGAAGAAGGATCTTCTTCACCAGATGATGATTGTGCGAAAGAAAAATCTCCTCCACCGCCGTTTCTTTCACCATAACCCCTACCACCCCACGTAACAGAGAAAGAAGAAGGGTCCTATTTTTTATTGCACCCACTCACCAGCAGGGGTACAAGTGAGACTCCTCCGGACGAATGCCTGTCACTTCATCTTCAGTTGTAACAACTTCCCCTGCCAGCAGCCACAACCCATTCCTGCGCTCTTCCTCCAATGTTAACAAATAATGAAAATGGACCATTTGATAATGGCCATCATCTGCTTCCTCCACCTCTTCATACGGTATACCGTGGTAGGTAGGACAGATCAGAATGGGTGTCGGACGGTTCAGGGAATGGGTCCTAAAGTATCAGAACCGCAGTTTTTCCACTTTAGCAAGAATCTTTACCTCGCGAGATTGCAGTCTAGTGGTCACCATCCTCTTAAAAAATGAAAAGTTGTAGATAAGGGAAATGGTAAAGGATGTGGAATAACAGAAGCACTTAATGAATCACAACTGCAACAACAAGCCACAATATTATTTATACTACAATTACCATTAAAAGGCGACTTTCCAAATTCTCAACGTCCAGAAGGAATTTCCATACAACAGTATTGACCAGAGCCATTGGTTCTAGGGAACCCAACAACCACAACAGATATTCATAAAGAAACATTAGAAATGATTATGAGGTAGTAATTACAACATTAATGATGCTTCTCAACCAACACCACTTGCCCTTGATGTTTCTCGTGCTCTTGGCTGAGAGGGGGCAGTTGTAGTGGTTTATTCTGGATCTCGAACTCAAGCCTCATCTTTGACCATCATGCATTCGCTCGACCTCGTCAACATACACGTGGCACATTTATGGCACACTATGGAACAACTTGAGTTTTCACTTATTATTCTTGACCTCAATATCAACAGCTCGATTCAACAAGTACTCTGCCATTAATGAAGCCGTTACACGACAAAAAGATCAGACCGTTATACAATCAGTTAAATGACTATCAAATCTATATTGTAAGTCCATCATTAAGAATAGTAATGGTCATCAAACAGTTATATTATAAGACCTATAAATTAGACCAGAGAACTACAGATGAAGGATGAATGAATCTTTACCGAGAAACTCTATACAAAACTACTCAGAACATCCTTTGTAATAGCTAGCAATCATTAATAAAATATCTCTCTTTCTAAATCCTCAAGAGAGGTCATAGTTTTTAATCTATTCAAAGGTTTTCCATGCTAAACTTTGTGTTAGCAGTTACTCATTGTTTATTAGCGTTCTGATTATCATTGGTGTAAGAAGCTAAGTTCGAAATACGAAATTATGCTATTACAGATAGATCTCGGGGGAGATCGACGTCAGGGGGAGTAATCCAGTCTTGACGTGGACACATGTGTGTTGTACTCTTTTCCCTTATAGTAAAGTTTTTGGTCCCTGAGGGTTTTTACTTACTAAAGGTTTTGATGAGGCAACGTATACGCGTCCACAACCCATACAAGTCATAGGATTGTACATTTTATTTGCTTAGTTTTTTGCCCAAGGGGGTTTTGTAAGGCGGAGGTTTTGACGAGGCAAGTCATTTTGGTATGAAACACCCCAAGGGGAGAGTGTTAGGGGAGGTTCGGCCTTTATGGGACACGAACCGGGTTGGGGTGCCTCATATCCTAACTTAACGGACAAGCTTGCTATTAGATTGAATTCCAAACAACTATTACTAATAGTAATCCATCTTAATGTAATACTCATCGGTCCGTCGGATTAGACCCTAACGCTTTCGGGTCTAAAAAGACCCGTATCTAAATAGGTATTCAAAAGTGGAATCCAAACCCGCAATAATCGGGTTCGGTTTCGGGTAATCGGTTCAAATTGCCACCCCTGCTCGTAAGAGCAGTTAGAGAGCCACATTCTTATAAATAGAACCGACCGATTGTCAATCAAATATAATACTCTCTTTCTTCATTATAGAGGGAAAGCTGGGATCGAGCTGGTGACCTTAACAGTGACCCGGGTCATGCTACTCGAGGTCAAAGATAAGATCCCATCAAACTATCAAAGAGGGTGGTAATTTGGCAGTGCAAGCTGCTGTGCATAAGATATGATCCCATCGAACCCTTCGAATATATTTACAATTTACCCAGAGAGCTTCCGGCTTATAAATAGACCCTTACTGTTGATAACAAATGCAACACTCTCTTTCGTTAAATTTGTTTCAAGGGCAAGATGGGATCAGACCTGTGACCTTAACATTAACCTCAACCATACCTCTTTAGGTCAAGGTAATTCGAATATCAAAACAACATATTGAGCAAATTAACTTTCAATTCTATTCAACCGTGAAATCTGAAAACTGTATTAAGAGCTAATGACCATCAATAATCAAATCCTAGATACCCATCACCAACAATTAATTTTGCTCCAAACTAGTAGTCTACAACTCTAAACATTCTGGATTAAGCAAAAAAAAACTTTAAACATTCTCACTGAGCTTTAAAATTGCTAAGGCAAAACTAACAAAGCTCTATCTGAAACAACCACTAAAGTTTTTTGAATAAGATAAACTACTAAACTCCTTCGTGAACTGGAATTATTTTTCAAAAGGAAGCGATGGTGCTTGAAATTTCATCATCGTCATCAAGTCCATCAAAGAACGGGTCTTTCAGTAACTCTGAGGCCGAAGGTCTAGCATTGGGCTTTGCAAGGCATTTTTCAATGAAGTCTTTGACCTCTTGGTCCTTCACTTTGTTCATCGCTTTAGGTCTTACTCCCGATGACACTTTTTTGTATATCTTCACCGGATTGTCACACTCACCGTACGGTATCTCAAGCCTGATCATCTCCAGTACGCAAAGCCCGAATGAGTATATGTCTACCATCTCTGTATAATTTTCATCGTATAACTCTGGTGCCATGAACTCTGGCGTCCCAAGTATTGAATGAGCAACACGACTTGTCGACAAAGTTGCTGCTAAACCAAAATCACCAATCTTCACCTATATCAAATAAGATATCATGGATTAAGTAATCACAGTCACAAACAAAAATGAAATCTAGCTGGAGGACGAAGCAAATTGTAGCGCCCCGCTTTTTTTTTTGTATTTCACGTTGTGGCCGTAGTTGTAGTTTAACTTGATTTCACCTTGTAGTATGGAATCCTAACTTTTGAGTTACAAACCCATTCAAAACCCACCACCGAAATATTTTTCCCCGATTCTCTCCTCCCTATTTCTCCTCCATTTCAAATACAATTGAAAACCAAACCCCAACCCCGAATTCCTAACCTCTCTTCTCCTTGCATTCTAGAGAGAGAAACAAACCCAAATTCTTAATTTGAAAACCCTCAACCCCTCTCCTAACTCAACTTCACCATTGCTAGCCGTTTTGAACCAGAAAATCAGATTGTTGGAGCATTGAGAGCAGAGTTCTCCTTTCGTATTAAACTACGGATTTGTCGATTTAAGGCAAGTACCATTATCACCGTACACTTAACATTGAATGATTGTTATGATTCTGGATGCAAATTGAGTATAGTTAATTGTATATGTCGTATTAGTTGTTATCGTTGATTTCGTATACTCTCTTGCGATTTTAGGTCAGCATCGATAGTTTGAATTTGTATATGTTTAGAAATTGGTTATAGGCTATGTATAAAATAGTTGTTCATGTTTGGGGATACTAGTTGTATTAGTACAGTAGGTTATATAAGTGTATAAGAATTAAGAGGAAGCTTTCTAGCGCTTATGAGTTATGACATTTGAATTTGGGATATCAGGTTATTATGAGGGGTTAAATACTTCATATTCTATGAACAACTACTATTGTATGTTCTATAACAGTTAACTACCATGCCTATTATTTACAAGTAATGCACTACCTCGTTTTGTATATATTATTTAAAGATCGTGAATTACATATCTGGGTAGACTTTATATATTCCCTCTACCTAATATATATAGGTATATATATGCCCTTAGGAGTAAATACTTGGACTTTGTAAATATATATTGGCTTTGTGATATTATTAGTCAAGGAATGCAACAATTAGAAGAGGGTCTTGTAGTATGTGGCTTGTGGGTGAGCATTGTGGTTGTTAGTTCTTTTAACGTAAGGATCACTGAGAGACCCAATGTACTTTTAGTATATTAGGGTAAGTGTACATATGTTTACCGATAAATAAAGATATTCAGTTAGCGGCTTAACTTAGCCACGATTATAGGACTTTACTGATATAACCTTTAATAACTTAAGGTAGAAAGATCATTAATAATCAGAGTATAATATCATCGACTGAGACCCCACTCCTATATTTGTGAGGGTAGAAAGGTCATTGAGCTTAAGATCGCCAATCATATGATATAGTCTCATTGTCTATAGAGCAAGGACAGATGGGTCATTTTGATTGAGTGTCGGTCTCTTAAATCATTCATGCATAGGATAACTTAGAGTCGTGTACACAGTAGGGCTATGATGTCAGGGTCCTTGGGTTCGATTCCCTAAACAAAAGATTAGGTGACTGTTTATCAGTGTTCTAGGGTTGCAAGCCCCTAAAAATCTTCTCCAGTTACATATCGGCTTTGTTGTTCTTTGTGAATACTCTTCGTGGGCATAGATCCCTGAAAGTGAAAATAAATCAGGCTTTAGACCTGTAGGTTGAAACTCCTTGACCACCTTGATCCGGTGATTTCCCCGCTAATTCCTGGCTCACTAAAAATGAATCTGCCAATCTCTGGCCCGACAATAAGGGATACGCTTTTGTTGAGGACAGAAGGGTGCGAGAGTGTGGTCCCACTGAATTAAAAGTGACTCTGTGTACATCGTCTGTTAGTTATCCCCCACACCTAATAATACTTTATAACTATTTTATAATACCGGTTGGCGCCGACGCTTAAAAACAACATTAATAATTGAGCCTCATTTCCTCAATGTATTGCATCATTTATATATATTTATAGGATATTATATCACACTAGTACTTCTGTATTATCTCGGTCTGTCATGTTCAGTGACCGGTAATAATTGTGTTTGCTTGACGCTCTGTGCGCTATATTTTCAGGAGGTCGAGCACAGTAAGTTTTGCTTAATGAGGCTTGGTTGATCATTTTTGGGATTCTTTGGAGTTCTTTGGATCGCTGAGCTGTCGTAGGGTATCTATGATCTATTTATTTCATATTTCATTGTCGTAGTTTTATTCTCGTTTTTAGAGTTAGTAGAGATTTTATTCATTTAATATTTATTCATTTATTTATATTGAGTTATTTTCCGTTGCGTTTCTTTGGTAAGTAGATGTAATTTCTGTTGAAATATAATACATCTGTGGGGTTTCATCCGTGGAATGCTCGACTTGTCAAGCCTTAGAATGTGTTTTATGATTTATTATCAGAAAGCAGTTTTGGGGCGTGACACAAATAACCCGTAAACCTGGAAATTGTACAGCTATTCAAATCAACATAGGCCATAGGTCGTATTGGTCTGTGTATTTAGCTTTCAATTTCGGTTAAGTACAATGGATTGGGTACTTTACTAAGAAGGTTTTTGCATCAGACACAAATATTCATACTTCGCGCTAAGTAATTCAAGGGAAAAATAAAAATTTACTAAAACTTACAGGCACAGTACTAAAATCATAAACGAGAAAAGAGAAGTACATGAATAAATGTAGCAACTACTTGATTTTTAACTCTTAAATTGTAGTATGACAATATACATGAACTTTTATAACAAATTTGCCGATTTAAGGGAGTAACTTTATACTCAACCTAAGATACATATAAATTCTACAATTATCCTCCAATTTCATTTCGCATCAACTATTAATAGTTTCTGTAACACACAAACTCTAAGAACAATAGTGGGTGATCACAATTATTTGACTTATCAAACGATTGCAAAGAGTTTTTCCTATAATGAAAAACAACTTGTTGCCCCGTGAATGTACGTCTATGTTATTCATGGTATTCTAGTATCTAGGTGAATTAGGTTGTAAGACTAGATCTAAACCCAGTCAAGTTACTAATCCATCCTACCTTAACCAAATCAAGGTCAGATCATTAAACATTTAACCTAATTCAGAAGATACAGAACAAGAAAAACTAAAACAGTTTTCTCAAATTCCGACCGATATCAGTTTCCATCAAATCAAAATTAAACAAGTCTAAAATGTGCGAAAATATATATATATATATACCTGACCAATATTGCCATTGATGAAGACATTACTACAATTAAGATCTCTATGAATGATACATGGCTCGTGGGTATGCAAATATTCCAATCCCCTCAAAATCTGCCTCGTCCACATCTTGATCGCCTTAAGCGAAACATGTCGATGTTTTTCCTGTAATCCCTCAAACTCCCCGACGTACAAACTTCGGTGATAAATTCAACGTATTTTGCTCTTCATCAACCCAAAAATTATAACACTCTAGGATATATTCGTTCCGTAATCGTCGTAGTAACCTTACTTCCTCAAAAAGTCTATCGAACATCGCTTCATTCTGGCTAAAACTGGATAACCATACTTGATTCCATGCTACTTCAATCCCTTCTTCTTGATCAAAAGCGCGGTAAACTTTCTTACAAGCTCCCACACAGCAACTCTGGGTATCGCCCGTATCGTCCCGTGGGATCAGTCTCGACAAAGGGTTCCGCATCTTTGTCGGTTGGATGGGTATTACACAAGGCATCTTGATCACCCAAGAACGTGAAAACAACTACCGATTGGTTGAAAACAGAGAACAAGTGAGTTTGTTCTCCCAGATACGAACACAAGATCTAACTATTTCACGTATATCTAGGAACAGAAGCAACGGAACTTAACAGAGAAGAAGAGTTAGAAAACTGAAAGAGCGTAAAAGGAGGGAGAGGTTTGATTTATAAGCTCCCAGATTAATTAGGGTTAATTTAATTAATTAAAAAATACTAATTAATTTGATTTAACAGTACAATTACACCTCTACCCTACTATTTTACCTAAAGTGATCACTAGAACTTGTAAATTAAGAGATTAACAGGGGTATTGACGTATTGTAGACAAAATAATATTTTAATTATTAATTAGGATTTGTTTAATTGTAAATATAATTAGACCTCGAAAATAATGGGATTGGGACGAGTTCTACTCCAAGTCTCCAACATACTTGTAAATCAGTGACACGTGGCGTTAGAGATTTGGTGGAGTTGGTCAAACAATGTTACAAACTTTACCACCTCCAGCAGTAAGTTTAACAATTGAAGAGGGTGACAAAATCAGACTACTGGTCTTTAGACTTGGTGTCTAGATGAAATTCAGTTCTACCGCGTTTATCAGGCTTTGCTAATGCAATGATCAGTCATTTTGTAAGTCACACAAACAGGGGGCGGTGGCTTTCCGTTGTTGCGGTTAGTAATAAAAACAGTCACATTCAAACTTGGGTACAGGACAGTAGTTAGAGAGTGGATCTAGCGGTTGACGAAGAATACTAATGCGTGAAGCCTGTGAGGCTGTGACCATTCCAAACCTTTCAATTTCACATAGGTGTATGAACACATGGAGCATGTGCTTAGACGCAAAATTGTAGCTTGACAAGTATTCATAATCAGGTTTTATTCAAAGGGTATACAGGAGGGTTTAAGTTATAATAATATTACTGGTTGTATAAGTCAAATAGATAGTGACATTGCCATATAAACGAAGATTCATCTGCCCATTGACTGTAAACATCGCACTCCATGTTAAACAAAGGAATATAATGCATTCGGTGCAAAGTATAATCATGTACCAACTGTGTTGCTGTAATCTTTTTATTAGTATTATGAAAAGAGAGAAGTTAGAAACTTTGAAGCAAATATTGGTGCACTTGGACTTTCTGCCTCTAAAGCCATTTTGAATTTGTGTCATCCGGGTTCCAACTTCAAGTTAAAACAGTTCAAGAATATGCGTAATATGGCTAAGTCAAGAGTTCTAACTAATAATGCATGCATGTATGTAAGAATCTCACTTCGAATGGCATGTTTATTCTGAAGTGTTTATGAGTACTCAAGATGTATTTGTTTTAAATTCTCTTAGCAAATCCTGATAAGAATATAACGACTAATACTCGAAATAGTGTATTCCAAACACCTCGGATCCATCATGCGCTAGCATCACACCTCATTCTCGATGGGCTTTTGCCAAATCCTTGAATAGAGTATGTCATCCATCTGCGAATTCCAAAGCGTATAATTCCCCGATTAGAATGAGCATCCTTATGTAGATATCGAATATATAACTCTTACACAATCACCGAAGTCTCTTCCAAATATGAAGACGAGCCTCTGGCTTAAACCTTAGATCTTAAATCACGACCGTTAGTCCCGGGTCTCCAGGCTGTGAGAAGCGAGTATCTAACCATGTTGGGCTTCCTCTTATGAGGGTTGAAGTCCACATCGAAGAAGATTGTTGGGCTTCAATGGTTTTAGGCACGAGGTTAAAACAGAAAGGCTTGGAGGTTTTTTGCGCAGAATGAGAAATAACGTTTTTAAACTGGATCGAACTTGAAAAGACTCTTTCCTATAAATAGAAGAGCCTATTAGGAATTGATATGAGATAGAAGAATCTTAGTTTTGTGTGAGAGGACAAAAAGAGAGAGAGAGCTTTGAGGAAAAACTCTTGCATCGCTTTTACAGAGTTTGTAGAGAGGAGAAAATCATGTTGATCATCATCGCTTTTGAGTCAAATGGTGAATAGAGCGATTGTGAGACAGTTGTAATAGTCAATTACCTTCTAGTGAAATCCTTAACCCCGTGAATGGTAGGCATCAATTTGGTCGTAAACACGTTGAATCTGTGTGGTGTTTTAAGGTAATCTTTACGATTCTTTGTTTAGAATTGTTTAGACGTGTTTGCAATAATACTTTGTGATACATAACTGTACAACAGAAAGCGGAATGGGAGGATTCAATCGTGTATTGTTGGATTCTCGACCTTGGAACTTCCTGTGCCTGATTCTGGGGATCTGTTTTCGATCTGTATCTATCCCAAAAAAGTGGTTGTCGTTGCCAGGACGAAGGCTGTGTTAAGATCTAGGTTTGGAGTCAGAGGGCTTATCAGGTTTGGAAGAGGAAACTTGGTGACTTGTCTTGTCTGTGGTTTTTTTTTGTTTTTTAGTGGTTGATGCGTCTTGTTGTGGATGTTTTTTTTTTATCTTTGTATTTAAAGTTTTTAGGTATTTTTTTATAAGTTTTATAATTTTTAAATTTATTATTATATATTTTTTTATATTTATGTATGTTTTTTATTTTATTTTGTTATTTAAGTTATGAAGTCCGGTATTACATACATGATGGAAGCAGTCTGAATCGTGGGAATATACGATTTGAAAATCGAAGTGGAGGATATAACTTTATTGCAAGGATTTGGCAAAACCCATCGAGACTGAGGTGTGATGCCAGAGAGGATGATTCGAGTGTGGAGAATACACTAGATTGAAAGTGCATGGCAAGATTTCGGAAGTGGGTGGAGATTTATGTCTACCACAATATTGCTAACGTGAAGATGTCATGGACTTGGAAGAAACTTGAAAGGAGTTGTTGAAAGGAAGAGCGCTGGGAATAAAGCACTTTTGATAAAGCCAATTTGTCAAATGGAAAGACAAGGATGGTGAATCAATGACCGAGCGATCTGAACGAGGTTAGAACATGATAAACCAGTTCTCTCTTATAAAGATAAATTAGGAGATGAACTGCATGCTCAGGTTTATCATTGCCTCCTGCCCGATAGCTATACTACGCTATCCGTAGCGTCATAAACTCCTTCGTGATGGGAGTGTTTCCGTTGAAAGAATTACTAGTGCGGGTTGAACGAGGAGACGAGAAGGAGTCGAGTGACACCCCATCATCGGACTAATGGAGGGCCATTGGTGCTGAGAAGAGAGGCAGGGCGAAGAAGAAACAGAATATTCTCATTCGAGCTTTGTAAGAGAGGCCGAAGATCGAAAGGAAAGGCTAGCATTCCTAAGGATAGGAAGGAAACCCAGTGTTTTATTGCGTTGTGAAAAGGACCCTTTAGAAACATGACTTCTCTCTGAAGATTCGATCAAGAGAAGGAATGGAACCTGTACATGAAGACATGATTGTTGGCAGATTGAGAACTCGTTGCTTTATGTCCGTGAATGCTTCTGTATGCGTCGCGTGGTGATGGGCTTGAGTGTATCACGTATAGATATTAGGGTGGGACATTGAACGGGCGTCGATATGGTACTCACATCGAAGTTTCTTTGCCACTTACAAGGGTTGGTAACGTGAAGATGGGTGAACGTGAGTCTCCAAAAGATTATATGGGGATGGGTGATGTCTAGATGAAGACTGCGCTAGGTGTTCCTTGGTAAAAACTTTGCCCAAAAGGAAGCAGAATGTACCAGGACTTGAGATTGAATATTATGTCAACAGGAAAGCCGACCATGAAGGTACTGGGTGTATTTGGGATAGTGGGGAATCTCAACAGGATTCTTGATGTTGCCAAGGGCACCAAGTGTTGTTCGCTTTACAAAGTCGAGTAGGCTGGATCGAGCGAATGAAATGTAGCGAGAAGGGGATGTCGATCGAACTTTGGCATCGAAGCTTAGCTCGCATGAGCGCGAAGGGACAAGCACCTCGTGAGAAAGAAGCAGCCTTCTCGAGCTAAGGGAATGCACTTGCAGAAGTGTACTCATTGTTTAATGGGGAAAACAGGGACAGGGGTTTAATTTCATAAACCACTTCCGCACGGAGTGTTAGTTGGAAAATTGTCGAGCTGTACACACAGATGTGTGTGGGCCTATGAAAGTGAAAGCCATTGGGTGGATATCTGACCTTCGTTACCTTTATTACGATACATCGAAGAAGGTGTGGGTCTACTTATTGAGACCAATGATCAGGTTCTTGAGTGTTTTAGAGATTTTCATAAGAAGGTGGAACGGGAGACCGGCAAAGCCTTTGAAGGGTGTGCAATCAGGATAACGGGGGAGAGTACATTTGGCCAATAACTTAGTACGGCAGAAAATTGTATTCGACATGAGCAGACAGTACCCAAGGACACCTCAAACACATGGTATAGCCGAGAGAATGATGGACGTTATTGCGCTGTGTGAGGTGCATGTGGTCTCAAAGCTGGATTACGAGAAAAATTTGGGACGAAGATTAACACTAGCAGTTCACATTATAAATGTTGCTCATCACAGCGCGGATGGAAAGTTGCGAGAAGTTTGGAAGAAAAGAGATGTGGATATGAACATCTGAGAGTTTTCGGATGCGAGCTTTTGTGCCTATTCCCAAAGATGAGAAATCGAAGTGGATGACAAAGCAAGGTAGTGCGTTTCTTGTGGCTACGCCAATGAAAAATGGGGTTATAAGCTGTATGATCCTATTCGAATAAGATGGGTAAGAAGCTGAGATGTTGTGTTTCTAGAAAGAAAGACAATGAGACCTCGAGGAAGGGAGAGAAAGTTGAAAGCTATGTTGGCGACTTAAAGGGATTTCTACACTGAAGGCCAAGAGAAGGTCGAGATTCCTGAGCTAAGAGGGTCGAAGAAGTGATCAGGAACTGAAGTTCTTGAGGACGAGGCACCAGGAGACCGAAGGTGATTCCAGACCACAGGTCGATGTGCCATCGCAGATCGAGTCACGCAGGTCGAGCCATTTCAGCGGGTCGAGCTACCAGAATGAAATGCTCGAATGAAAAGGCGACAAAGCTCGACACCTTCAGTCAAATATCCAGTAAACAAGTATGTTATAATCGTCCCGATGCGGTGAGCCGAATCTTCAGAGAAGCTTGAAGAGGTCAGAAGAAAAAAATGGTTGAAGGCTATGCAGAAAGAGATGGATTCGTGAACTAAGAACATGACTTTCGAAACTTGTTAAGAAAGATCAATGGGAATGAAGATTCTCAAGAAACAAGTGGGATACAAGATCAAAAGAGGGAGATAACACTCGCAGCGAGTACAAGGCTCGACTAGTGTGAAAGGTTTTGCGTCAACGGAAAGGAGGACTATGAAGAATATTTTTTACCTGTGGTGAAGATGACTTCCCTTCGAGTTATTCTAAGAGCTAGTGCTAGCATGAAACTTAGAACTTGAGTAGATGGTTGTCATGACGGTATTTCTTCATGGTGACTTGCATGAAGAAATTTACATGGACTAGCAGAATGGTTTGAGGTAAAGGCAAGAAGAAAAGGTGAAAACTAAAAGAAGAGTTTGTACGGGGTGAAACAAGCACACGACAATGGTACAGAGTGTCACAAACTTTCATGAGCCGACAACTACAAGAAATCAAAGTCAGTAGGGACCATGGTGTGTTTGTGCGCAGGATTGCCGCATGGTGGTTTCATCACTCGCTTGGCTGTATGTTGGATGCATGTTGATGTGGGTCAAGTGTCGAGAAGATTTGCCGAGCTTAAGGGGACTTGAGCAAGGCGCTCGAACTGAAGACTAGTCGAGTAAAAAAGATCCTGATACAGATCGTTTCGAGATAGAAAAAGGCGGCAATGTGGTTTCCAAGAAAACTATGTGGAGAAGTGTCGAAAGAGGTCAAACATGGACACGGCCAAGCCGCTAGTTGTCCACTCGGGAGCCAATTGAAATTGCCAAACGGAGATGTGTTCAAAGACCGAAAGAAGAGAAGGCCGAAATGGGTCAGATGTCAATTGCCTCAGCGGTTGGAGCCTTATGATGCTATGGTGTGTACAAGGCGGATTAGCCGTTGCAGGAGGTGTAGTGAGGAAGAGTCTTGTCAAATCCAGGAAGGAACTTGGGAAGGTCAAACGTGAATGTGAAGATACGTAAGGAGGTTACGTCCAAGTTATGTTTGTGTTATGGTGGTGATAAACAGAAGATATTCGGCTACAGATTCAGACATGGTAAGGCGATACCGACACAAAAGAAGTCTACTTGGGCTACTAGTTTATTTTTCTGGGGGAGCGTTGACTGGCAAGCTAAGTTACAAAAGTGTGTAGCCATCCGCGACTACTGAAACCGAGTTACATTGCGATCACTGAAGGTTGCAAAGAAATGTTGGGGATGATTGAACGGTTTTCAAGGACTCGGTATTGCACAAAAACAAGTGTTGTGTACAGTAGATAGCCAGAGCACGGATACACCTGAGTAAGAATGCCAGTTTCCTTCACGTAGCAAGCACATTGATGTCGCTACCATTGAATAAGATATGTGTCTTGACTTGAACTTGTTAAAGCATTGACAACGTTCCTACGACGAGACATGGATCGGTATGATGACGAAGTCTGTTGCCAAGAGGTAAGCATATACTGTTGGGCCAAAGGACGGTAGGGGATGGTGAAACAATCAGCGACTTGATGGGCCAGGGACTTCCCTACTCATTTTGAGTGAGGGAGTATGTTGGGCTTGCCCTCTTCTGAGGTTGAAGTCTACATAGAAAGAGAAATTGTTGGGTTCCCTAGTTTTAGGTATAGGTTTTAAAACATTGAAAGGCTTGGTGGTTTTAGTTGCAGAACGAGGAACAACAGTTCTAAATGCATGCAACCCTAATAGGACTCTTCCTATAAATAGAAGAGCCTATTATGGAATTGATATGAATATAAGTAAATCTTGATCTTGTGTGAGCAAAACAAAGAGGCGATTCTTGAGAAAACTCAAAGAAAAACTCTTGAATCGCTTGTACGAGGAGTTGTAGAGAGGAGAAAATCTTGTTGATTTCAATCACTTTTGAGCTCTACAGTTGAATAAAGAGATTGTGAGAGCAGTTGTAAGCGTCACTTACTTCTAGTGGAAATCTCTTTAACCGTGAACGTAGGCATCGATTTTGCCGACACGTTTAAATCTTGTGTGGTAGGCAATCTTTACTATTACTTTGTTTTAGACTTGTTTAGAGCGGTTGCCATTAATACTCTGTGACTGACCATAAGAGAAAACAGAACTCGAATAAGGCGGATTCGACGTGCTATTGTTGATTCTCGCAGTTGAACTTGTTGTTCTCGATCTTGGATGGTTTCGATCTGTATCTATCCTAACAATGGGTGGTTGGAGTTCCACCCAAGACAAAACCTCACGAGTTTTCATTATGCACAAACCTGATGCGAAGCCCTCCTGTTACCTATTTTGGTTTACAAGTACTTAGGCAAAATATTGCAAGATGGTAGAGCTACATGCTGCAAGTGAAGGCTGTGGCAGGCAGGCTTGAATAGGACTGGACTTATATTGGGCAGATGGGGTGTGGCCTGTTTGTCTAGGATAAGAGTGATCTCCGGCCAGAGCACTCTTACAGATCCCTTCCCTTCTTTTGAAGGCCGTGCAACTCAATTTTCGAAGACTATCAATGTTAAGAAATGGCCTGCTAGTCCAAATGCGTATGCATAATATTGCAGTGTACATGCTTGTTTATGCGTTCCATTTTCAGATTTGCAAAAAGAATTACTTTTTCCCCATTTCTTTTA
>JACGCM010000266.1:50000-67500 GCA_014058105.1 Kingdonia uniflora | reverse complement strand
ATCAATTTGAAAACGCTATAAGAAGTGAAATGTCACAATATTTTTTTTATCCATGCCAAAGTGATGGAAAACAAAGAATATCTTTTACATATCCACCCAGTTTGGCAACCTTTTTAGAAATGTTACAAAGAAATATTTTTTTGTGCACAACAGAAAAGCTCTCCTCTGAAGAACTGTATAAAAATTGGGTTTATACCAACGAACAAAAAAGAAACAACCTAAGTAACGAATTTATCAATAGAATCAAAACTTTAGACAAGGGATCCATGATCCTGGATGTACTCGACAAAAGGACTAGATTTTGCAATGATGAGACTGAACAACAATGCTTGCCTAAAATATATGATCCTTTTTTGAACGGATCCTATCGTGGAACAATGAAAAAATTATATTCACACTCAAGTATAAATGATGAGTTAATCACTTCGAGAAAAGATTCCATAGAAACAATTTGGAGAAATAAACTTCATGGTAGCCTTTTTCCTAAAGAGCTTCCTCGATGGTCATACAAATTGGAACAATCTATAGGGGAAAATCATGAAGATAGTAACATTATTTCACGAAAATCCAAACGTGTAGTAGTTTTAACTTTTAATGGGCGGAATACGGGTACGGATGCTACTCGCAATACTACCCCCAATCCGAAGAGTACGAGTCGTGGTGATGAAGTAGACGAGCTGGGTTTGATAGAATATCCGAGACAACCCGATTTTAATCGAGAACTAATAAAAGGATCCATCCGTGCTCAACGACGTAAAATAGTTCCTTGGGAATTCTTTCAAGCAAATGTGCAGTCACCCCTTTTTTCAGACAGAGGTGATAAAAGTTTTTTCTTTTCTTTATGGAATGAGTTTGAGACCTCTGGAATAGGGAGTCTCCTTTTTAGGAATTGGATGCAGAAAAGCACAGAATTCAAAACTGAAGAACAACAAGCAAAAAAAGCAAAAAAAAAGGATCAAAAAGAAGAGGCAAAACGAGAGGAAGATCAACGGGTAAAAATAGCGGCGACTTGGGAGACTATTATTCATGCTCAAGCAGTAAGAGGTTGTATGTTAATAACCCAATCGTTTCTTAGAAAATATATCGTATTGCCCTCATTGATAATAGTCAAAAATATTGTCCGTATGTTATTCTTTCAATCCCCTGAGTGGTATAAGGATTGGGAAAAGTGGAATAAAGAAACCCATATTAAATGCACTTATAGTGGTGTTCAATTATCAGAAACGGAATTTCCGCAAGATTGGTTAACCGAGGGTATTCAGATAAAAATACTATTTCCTTTGCATCTAAAACCTTGGCACAGCTCTAAGCGACAATCCCGTCATAAAAAAAAAATTCAAAAGAAAGTAAAAAAAAAATTCAATTTGAGCTTTTTAACAGTTTACGGAATGGAAGCTGAACTCCCTTTTGGTTCTCCCCGAGAAGGCTCTTCCTTTTTTACACCCATTTCGGAAGAACTTGAAAAAAAACTTATACAAGTGAAAAACCAATATTTTCTAGTGCTAAGAATTTTAAAAGAAAGAACAAAAAGGCTTATAAAGATTTCAAAAAAAAAAACAAGATGGATTATGCAAATAGTTCGATTTATAAAAGAAAAAAAGAACGAACTTGCAAAAGTAAATCTTTTTCTATTTTTTGGATTGAGAGAAGTAAATCAATCGAGTCAAAATAAAAGCGGAAACAATTCTATAACTCGAATAAGTAATCAGATTAATAACGAATCATCTATTCCAATTAAATCAATAGATTGGACAAATTATTCACTGACAGAACAAAAAATGAGGGATCTGATTGTTAGGACAAGTATAATTAGGCATCAAATCAAAGAAATAACAAAAGAAAAAAACTTATTTTTAACTCCAGATATTAGTCCTAGTGAAACTTGTTGTGATGATAAAAGATTAGAATCTCCAAAAACTTTTTGGCAGATATTAAAAAGCAGAAGTGCCCGATTAATACGTAAATCGCACTATTTCTTTCAATTTTTTATTGAACGGATATACACGGATACCCTTCTATGGATCATTAATATTTCCAGACTCAACGTGCAACTTTTCCTTGAATTAACAAAAAAAAAGATTGAAAAATACAGTTACAATGATGAAATAAATCAAGAAGAAATTTACGAAAAAAATAAAAATGCAATGAAGTTTTTTTCAACTATAAAAAGGTCACTTTCTAAAAATTCTAATAAAAAATATGATTTTTTTTATGACTTATCTTCTTTGTCACAAGCATATGTATTTTACAAATTATCACAAGCCCAAGTTATTACCAAATATAACTTGAGATCGATATTTCAATATCAGGGAACATCTCTTTTTCTTAAAGAGAAAATCAAAGAGGATTTTGGAACACAAGGAATATTGGATTCAGAATCAAAGCATAAGAAACTTCAAAATTTTGGAATGGATGAATGGAAAAACTGGTTAAGAGGTCATTACCCTTCTCAATACAATTTGTCTCAGACTGGATGGTCTACATTAGTACCGCAAAAATGGCGAAATAAAGTAAATCAAAGTTGTATGGTTCAAAACAAAGACTCGAAAAATTTGTATTCCTACGAAAAAGAGAAAGATTATGAATGGGATCCGTTATCGAGTAAAAAAGAAAATTTAAAAAAACACTATAGGTATGATCTTTTATCACATAACTATCTTAATTATGAAAATATAACTGGAGATATATCTATTAGCGATTATTTAAGCGTAAATACTATTACGAATAAAAATCCGGATAGAAAATATTTTGATTGGAGAATCATTCATTTTTGTCTTAAAGAAGAGATCAATATTGAGGATTGGACCAATATGGATACCTGGGCCAACAGTAATACAAATACTAGACCTAATTCTAATTATTATAAAATTGTTGATAAATTAAAAAAAAAAGAAGTTTTTTCTCGTGCGAGTCATAAAGAAATCAACCCCTTAAACCAAACACAAACCTCTTTTTACTGGATGGGAATGAATGAAGAAAAACGAAATCCTCCGAAATCCAGTCGCGGACTTTTGTTTTTACCAAAATTTTTATTACTTTATAATGCATATAAGCTTAAACCGTGGATTATACCAATCAAATTACTTCTTTTTCATTTTAATGGAAATGAAAATCTTAGCGAAAATAAAAAAATTTCTCTTGAATTAAAGAAAAAAAAGAAAGAAGAAAATGAATTAAAGAAAAAAAAGAAAGAAGAAAATGAATTAAAGAAAAAAAAGAAAGAAGAAAAAGAGGAGCTGGGACAAGCAGATCTTGGATCTGATGCACAAAACCAAGGAAATATTGTAGCAGATCAACAAAAAAGAGATAAAGAAGTTAAAGAATATATAGATTTTTTCCTGAAAAGTTTTTTTCTTTTTCAATTGAAATGGGATGATTATATGGATGAAAAAATAAATGATAATATTAACATATATTCTTTCCTTCTTAGACTTAAAAATCCAAGGAAAATGGCTATATCCTCTATTGGAACAAATGAATTAGATCTGAATCTACTGAAGATCGATGAAACGAGTACAGAATTAATAAATAAAGGAATATTTTTTATTGCACCGACTCGTCTATCTATCAAATGGGATGGACAATTTCTTATGTATCAAACCATAGCTATTTCACTGGTTCATAAGAGTAAGTACCAAACTAATCAAAATGATTTCTTTGTTCCTGAAAATATTTTATCTCCTAGACGTCGTAGAGAATTGAGAATTCGAATCTCTTTAAGTTTAAATTCGGGAAATATGAATCTTGTGGATAGAAATTCAGTATTCCTCAATGGGAACAACATAGGGAACTGTGGTCAAATTTTGGATGAGGATAAGTATCTTGATATACATACAAAAAAATTAATTAACTTAAAATTTTTTCTTTGGCCCAATTATCGATTAGAAGATTTAGCGTGTATGAATCGCTATTGGTTTGATACCAATAATGGCAGCCGTTTCAGTATGTCAAGGATACGTATGTATCCACGATCAAGAATTAGTTGATGGTACATTTCCTATATATTACAAAGACGCTAGATACGGTATGATATATGAAAGCAAACAGATGCAGAACTGGGTTGTGTTATATTAGATTCTGGTACATGAATACCGATTCAATGACCTTATAAATTTTCAATGACCTTATAAATGAAATTTAGGAAGAAATCCGCAGAATCTTCTTATCGTAACTCAAAAATTTTCTCTTTTGTGGGTGCGGAAATGTACCATCTTTTTGTATCCATATAAAAAAATGGCAACTTAACTGGATTCATTATTGAGTGATACAAAAAGAGGTATATGAAATAATTCAGATTATTGTGTATACCAAAGTAACATAACTGGCATTATTATTACTGATTAGTAAAAAATCCAAAATCCATATCTGTAAAAAAATAAACTAAAAAAGAAAAAGCGGAGAATAAGTCTTTTTATGATAAAAAAACCATTCATCTCAGTTGTTTTGCAAGAAGAAAAAGAGGAAAATAAGGGGTCTGTTGAATTTCAAGTATTCAATTTTACCAATAGGATACGGATACTTACTTCGCATTTGCAATTGCACAGAAAAGACTATTTATCTCAGAGAGGTCTACGAAAAATTCTAGGAAAACGTCAACGGCTACTGTCTTATTTGTCAAAGAAAAATAGAGCACGTTATAAAGAATTAATTGGTCAATTGGATATTCGAGAGCCAAAAACTCGTTAAGTTAAAAATAAATCAAATAATTCAATTTTTGAATTATTTGATGAACTTCGTTTTCAGTAATTCATGGAATAATGAATCAGGGAAAAAACATAATATCAAAAGCTTATTACGCGGAATCCTTTTTTTTGGAACGAGTTGAAGGAGTGGGTATTATTGGTGGAGAAGAAGCAATAAATTGGGGTTTATCAGGACCAATGCTACGAGCTTCGGGAATTCAATGGGATCTTCGTAAAGTTGATCATTATGAGTGTTACGACGAATTTGATTGGGAAGTACAATGGCAAAAAGAAGGAGATTCACTAGCTCGTTATTTAGTCCGAATCAGTGAAATGACGGAATCCATAAAAATTATTCAACAAGCTCTGGAAGGAATTTCGGGGGGGCCCTATGAAAATTTAGAAGTTCGACGCTTTGATAGAACAAGGGATTCAGAATGGAATGATTTTGAATATCGATTCATTAGTAAAAAACCTTCGCCCACTTTTGAATTGTCGAAACAAGAACTTTATGTGAGAGTGGAAGCACCAAAGGGAGAATTGGTAATTTTTATGATAGGAGATCAAAGTGTTTTTCCTTGGAGATGGAAAATTAGCCCACCGGGGTTTATCAATTTGCAAATTCTTCCTCAGTTAGTTAAAAGAATGAAATTGGCTGATATTATGACGATACTAGGTAGTATAGATATCATTATGGGAGAAGTTGATCGTTGAAATGATAATTGATACGACAGAAATACAAGCTATCAATTCTTTTTCCATATCGGAACCGTTAAAAGAGGCCTATGGGCTTATATGGTTGCTTGTCCCTATTTTTACTCTTGTATTGGGAATAACAATAGGGGTACTAGTTATTGTGTGGTTAGAAAGACAAATATCTGCAGGAATCCAACAACGTATTGGACCTGAATATGCCGGTCCTTTGGGAATTCTTCAAGCTCTAGCAGATGGAACCAAACTACTTTTCAAAGAGGATCTTCTCCCATCTAGAGGAGATATTCGTTTATTCAGTATCGGACCATCAATAGCGGTGATATCCATTTTACTAAGTTATTCAGTAGTTCCTTTTGGCGATCGCCTTGTTCTAGCCGATCTCAGTATCGGTGTTTTTTTATGGATTGCCATTTCAAGTATTGCGCCTATTGGACTTCTTATGTCAGGATATGGATCGAATAATAAATATTCCTTTTTAGGTGGTCTCCGAGCTGCTGCTCAATCAATTAGTTATGAAATACCCTTAACTCTATGTGTGTTATCAATATCTCTACGTGCGATTCGGGGACATTTACCTATTCTATTTCTTTCTAGGCAAGAAGTTGAATGTAGTGAATAGATATTTTTATTTTTTATTCAGCATTTGGGGTGATGAATTAAACCAGATAGTTATATGAGTGAAACAAAACAGCTTAAAAATTGGCAGTCAAAATTGAGTCTCATTCCCTATGTACAAGAGTTAATTTAAAATAAACATAAGCAGTAGAAACTGTTTACCCCAAGATTGTTGATTAGTCATCATGGTTTGAAGCGGGTACAAAAGATCAACTATACGGAGTTTTTACTATTGTATGTATTTTATGTATTTAACATACGCGGGGATCAAGCAAAAAAAATGAGTGGACGGTTAGGAACACCAAGGTACACAAAGGATTAGTAATGGAGATAATGTAAGTTACCTATAAGGGGTATTTTGCATAAAAGGAATCCAATGGGGCTTTAAGTTGGTAGAAATGATCAAGCAGTACTTCCCCATGATCCCGATCCAGAGTATGCTCCTATCCATTGATTAAAGAAATTACTATCAGGAACGACGTAATCCTTTATTTTTTTAGAGTCCTCTTTTCTGGGAAAGAAGAATAGGAACGAACAAAAGATAGAATTCTTATCCTGATTCATCTAATATTATAGAATTCTCATTATTTTTCGTAATCCAAAGATATGGGTGGAAATATCCATTAATACAACGAGTATTTTATTGAAGGATTAAGTTATTACTGAATAAATATAAATTACAAGGGAAGAGATCAATTCAGAAGCACTTTTTTTTTTATTATAGCAAACAGAATTGCATTGGTCTAACAATCTCGACGATTGAATAATAATGGGGTATTATGATTTCGAGCAAGCCGCTATGGTGAAATTGGTAGACACGCTGCTCTTAGGAAGCAGTGCTAAAGCATCTCGGTTCGAGTCCGAGTGGCGGCATTTTCTAAAAAAAATAAAATAAATCCTATAATGAATTCAATTACTTATTTCATTGTGTTGTTGAAAGATCCTCCCCCTTTTTTAGGATATATTTATGATATTTTTTACTTTAGAACATATATTAACTCACATCTCTTTTTCAATCATTTCGATTGTAATTACTATTTATTTGATGACCTTATTAGTGCACGAAATCGTAGGACTAGCTGATTCGTCAGAAAAGGGCATGCTAGTTACTTTTTTCTGTATAACAGGATTATTAGTTACTCGTTGGATTTTTTCGGGACATTTACCCTTAAGTAATTTATATGAATCATTCATGTTCCTTTCATGGAGTTTCTCTATTATTCAGATGGTTCCATATTTTAGCAACCATAAAAATAATTTAAGCGCAATAACCGCGCCTAGTGCTATTTTTACCCAAGGCTTTGCCACTTCGGGTCTTTTAACTGAAATGCATCAATCCACAATTTTAGTACCCGCTCTCCAATCCCAGTGGTTAATGATGCACGTAAGTATGATGATATTGAGCTATGCAGCTCTTCTATGCGGATCCTTATTATCAGTAGCTCTTCTAGTCATTACATTTCGAAAAAATATAAATATTTTTTATAAAAGTACCAATTTTTTAATAGGAATTGGTACTTTTTCCTTTGGTGAGATCCTATATGTGAATGAAAGAATAAATTTTTTACAAAACACTTCTTTTCTTTTGTTTAGAAATTATCACAGACATCAATTAATTCAGCAATTGGATCGTTGGAGCTATCGTGTCATTAGTCTAGGATTTATCTTTTTAACCATAGGTATTCTTTCGGGAGCAGTATGGGCTAATGAGGCATGGGGATCATATTGGAGTTGGGACCCCAAGGAAACTTGGGCATTTATTACGTGGACTATATTTGCTATTTATTTACATACTAGAACAAATAAAAATTTGCAAGGCACGAATTCTGCAATTGTAGCTTCTATCGGATTTCTTATAATTTGGGTATGCTATTTTGGGGTCAATCTATTAGGAGTAGGGTTACATAGTTATGGTTCATTCACATTAACATCTAATTGAATCTAAGGGCCTGACCAAATACAATCTGTAAGAATAGCATATAAAATGTGAGTTTTTGAAAATCATTTAAATCGCTACTTGATTCAAATGATTTTCAAAAACTCCAAACGTATCTGATTCCAATTCACTTTTTTCCTTATTACTTAAAAAAAAGTAAAAAAGGATAAGAAAGACTTTTTATTTTTTTTTTTTTTATTGTACAATAAAAAATATTATTAATCAAAAGGATCCTTTTATGTCTTATTGAAGAAAGCTATTTATATGTTATATGAATACTATCTATAAAACTATAAAAGTAATTAAAACTATAAAAGTAATTAGATAGAATAGCTTCGACCTTGTCAACTGATAGTGAGAGAACGAAATACGGATAAATACCAATACCTATTACGGGTAAAAAGATACAGACCGAAACAAATAATTCGCGTGGTCCGGAATCCAAAAATAAATAGTTAAAAGTATGAAATTGCTTGTATCCATAGAACATCTGGCGTAACATAGATAATGAATAAATAGGAGTTAAAATAATGCCAATTCCCATCACAAAAGTAATGAGTATTTTTGGCATTAAAAGATATTTTGGGCTGGTAATTATTCCAAAAAAGACTACCAATTCTGCAACAAAACCACTCATTCCCGGCAATGCAAGAGAAGCCATTGAGAAGCTACTGAACATTGTAAATATTTTTGGCATAGGGACACCTATTCCTCCCATTTCGTCGAGATAGATAAGACGCATTCTATCATAACTCATTCCTGCCAAGAAAAATAGTATTGCGTTGACCGAGAGAGATGTTGAAGCTGCATAGATTGTTTGAATTGTGCCTACTAGTATCAACCAGGGAGAAAATAAAGAATGAGCATGGGGTAATAATTCCATATTAATACGAACTAATCCATATGCTCCCATTTTTAATAATATTCCGGCTAGAAGCATACATGTACTGTAATGGGCTTCTCCATGCGTATCTGGTAACCATGTATGCAGGGGTATAATCGGCAATTTAACAGCATAAGCAATAAGAAATCCAAAATAGAATATTATTTCCAATGCCACAGAATACGATTGATTAGCTGATGTTTCAAAATTTCATGTTGGTTCATTAGAACCATATAAACCCATACCCAAAACTCCCATTAATAGAAAAAAAAAAATGGAACCCCCAGCAGTGTACAAAATTTATTTTGTAGCTGAGTACAAACGTTTCTTCCCTCTCCACATGGATAAAAGTAGGTAAACAGGAATGAATTCTAATTCCCACATGATAAAAAAAGGTAAAAGATCTCTAGAATAAAATAATCCTATTTGACCGCTGTACATTGCTAACATAAGGAAATGGAATAATCGCGAATCCCGATTAATTGGCCAAGCTGCTAAAGTAGCTAAAGTAGTGATAAATCCCATTAGTAAAATAGGGCCTACGGAAAGTACATCGATTCCTAGTCTCCAGTGAAAATAAAAAGTATTGATCCATTTTAAATCCTGCTCTAATTGAATTAATGGATCGTTCAATTGAAAATGATAACAGAAAACATAGGTCGTTAGAAGGAGCTCTAATAAGCATATACATATAGTATACCAACGAGTCGTCTTATTTCCCCTATGAGATAGAAAGAAAATAAAGAAACCCGCGGATATCAGCAAAACCACAATTAAGGAAAATAATTCATGGTAAAGACAAGATACACTTTGACCAGAAAAACCCGTGCTCGAAAAAATTTTTGAACATCTTTTTTGAGTACGGGTTTTTGTCGGTAAAGAGAAATAAAATGGATTCAGGTGGAGTTTTCTGAAAAGTATCAATACGCTAGACCCATGCTACGAGTTGTCTCATGCCATAAATAAACCCGAACACTCAAGAAATCTGTTGGACAAGCCGATTCACACCTCTTACAACCTACACAGTCTTCTGTTCTTGGAGCAGAAGCAATTTGCTTAGCTTTACATCCATCCCAAGGTATCATTTCTAATACATCTGTGGGGCAGGCTCGTACACATTGAGTACACCCTATACATGTATCATAAATCTTTACTGAATGTGACATTGGATCTATAAAATTTTTCAACTCATAAATTTTCGATCTAGTAAAGTAGTAAATTAATAATATATTGTAGATACCAGACGAATCAGTGGATACCAGACGAATCAATGGTTTACCAGATTTTTTTTATCAATCTACTTCTGTATCTGCTCATGATAAAGGGCCAAGGTACTTTGATTTCTTACGCTTTTTTAACAAACCTGATCATAAAAATTTGTTGTACATGCCTATTTTACGTAGTGAATATTTTTTTTAGATTATTATTATTATTTATTTAACATTTAACAAATTCGATTGATTGATACGAGTGGATTTTCTGTTACGATAAATTGATGAAACAATAGCTAGTCCAATAGCTGCTTCAGCAGCCGAAATAGCTATAACAAAAATAGAAAAAATGTCTCCTTTTAATTGGCGACTATCAAACAAATCATAAAATGTTACGAAATTTATAATAATTGCATTCAGTATAAGCTCAAGACACATGAGGGCTCTAACCATATTTCGACTTGTGATTAATCCATAGATACCAATAGAAAATAAATAGGCACTCAAAACAAGTACATGTTCGAGCATCAGATTCTTTAATGATATGTGACTTGATTATTCGGTATCATTCGATTGTCGCACAAAAAAACTTTTTGAATTTCCCGTAGACAAAGATTTCGCTAAAGAAAAAGCTTTTAACGCTGCCCAATAAGCTTTTCTTTTCCAAATATTTTTACGAATACGCTTTTTTGAGATAGAAGTACGTTTCTTCGGAACTGCCATTCAAAAATAAGAAGTTACTTGTTGTTAGGGTTGGATGTGAAAGACATATTTTGTATCTTTGTTAAAAGTTTAAAATGTATGTTTCTTTATATAATACTTCCTTTTTTGTATTGTATACATTAGAAATCTTCAAGATAATAAAAAACAAAGAAAGCCCACATATTTTTTTCTTACTGACGAGCCATAGCAATCGCACCTATCAATGCATCCAACGATCCATATTAGAATAAAGTTATTTTAAGTTACCCTACTTTTGATACGTTACTTATTAATTTAAATCCTAGGTACTTGAACTGTTAGATAATCATAGTCGATGATAACATCACTGTTCTCATCGCTAGTGCAGAACCGTACATGAGACTTCAGCTTCATACGGCTCCTCCATGGTCGCGAATAAATCTAAGGACTGTTTTCAATATTATCTCAATATGTTTGAAAGGTAGATAGAGGAGAGAATCCCAAATTAGACCAATGCAATTCTGTTTGCTATAATAAAAAAAAAAGTGCTTCTGAATTGATCTCTTCCCTTGTAATTTATATTTATTCAGTAATAACTTAATCCTTCAATAAAATACTCGTTGTATTAATGGATATTTCCACCCATATCTTTGGATTACGAAAAATAATGAGAATTCTATAATATTAGATGAATCAGGATAAGAATTCTATCTTTTGTTCGTTCCTATTCTTCTTTCCCAGAAAAGAGGACTCTAAAAAAATAAAGGATTACGTCGTTCCTGATAGTAATTTCTTTAATCAATGGATAGGAGCATACTCTGGATCGGGATCATGGGGAAGTACTGCTTGATCATTTCTACCAACTTAAAGCCCCATTGGATTCCTTTTATGCAAAATACCCCTTATAGGTAACTTACATTATCTCCATTACTAATCCTTTGTGTACCTTGGTGTTCCTAACCGTCCACTCATTTTTTTTGCTTGATCCCCGCGTATGTTAAATACATAAAATACATACAATAGTAAAAACTCCGTATAGTTGATCTTTTGTACCCGCTTCAAACCATGATGACTAATCAACAATCTTGGGGTAAACAGTTTCTACTGCTTATGTTTATTTTAAATTAACTCTTGTACATAGGGAATGAGACTCAATTTTGACTGCCAATTTTTAAGCTGTTTTGTTTCACTCATATAACTATCTGGTTTAATTCATCACCCCAAATGCTGAATAAAAAATAAAAATATCTATTCACTACATTCAACTTCTTGCCTAGAAAGAAATAGAATAGGTAAATGTCCCCGAATCGCACGTAGAGATATTGATAACACACATAGAGTTAAGGGTATTTCATAACTAATTGATTGAGCAGCAGCTCGGAGACCACCTAAAAAGGAATATTTATTATTCGATCCATATCCTGACATAAGAAGTCCAATAGGCGCAATACTTGAAATGGCAATCCATAAAAAAACACCGATACTGAGATCGGCTAGAACAAGGCGATCGCCAAAAGGAACTACTGAATAACTTAGTAAAATGGATATCACCGCTATTGATGGTCCGATACTGAATAAACGAATATCTCCTCTAGATGGGAGAAGATCCTCTTTGAAAAGTAGTTTGGTTCCATCTGCTAGAGCTTGAAGAATTCCCAAAGGACCGGCATATTCAGGTCCAATACGTTGTTGGATTCCTGCAGATATTTGTCTTTCTAACCACACAATAACTAGTACCCCTATTGTTATTCCCAATACAAGAG
The DNA here is from genome assembly GCA_014058105.1 of Kingdonia uniflora. Lineage (NCBI taxonomy): Eukaryota > Viridiplantae > Streptophyta > Magnoliopsida > Ranunculales > Circaeasteraceae > Kingdonia > Kingdonia uniflora. The sequence continues at coordinate 55,015 of JACGCM010000266.1, read as the reverse complement.
TAAAAATAGGGACAAGCAACCATATAAGCCCATAGGCCTCTTTTAACGGTTCCGATATGGAAAAAGAATTGATAGCTTGTATTTCTGTCGTATCAATTATCATTTCAACGATCAACTTCTCCCATAATGATATCTATACTACCTAGTATCGTCATAATATCAGCCAATTTCATTCTTTTAACTAACTGAGGAAGAATTTGCAAATTGATAAACCCCGGTGGGCTAATTTTCCATCTCCAAGGAAAAACACTTTGATCTCCTATCATAAAAATTACCAATTCTCCCTTTGGTGCTTCCACTCTCACATAAAGTTCTTGTTTCGACAATTCAAAAGTGGGCGAAGGTTTTTTACTAATGAATCGATATTCAAAATCATTCCATTCTGAATCCCTTGTTCTATCAAAGCGTCGAACTTCTAAATTTTCATAGGGCCCCCCCGAAATTCCTTCCAGAGCTTGTTGAATAATTTTTATGGATTCCGTCATTTCACTGATTCGGACTAAATAACGAGCTAGTGAATCTCCTTCTTTTTGCCATTGTACTTCCCAATCAAATTCGTCGTAACACTCATAATGATCAACTTTACGAAGATCCCATTGAATTCCCGAAGCTCGTAGCATTGGTCCTGATAAACCCCAATTTATTGCTTCTTCTCCACCAATAATACCCACTCCTTCAACTCGTTCCAAAAAAAAAGGATTCCGCGTAATAAGCTTTTGATATTATGTTTTTTCCCTGATTCATTATTCCATGAATTACTGAAAACGAAGTTCATCAAATAATTCAAAAATTGAATTATTTGATTTATTTTTAACTTAACGAGTTTTTGGCTCTCGAATATCCAATTGACCAATTAATTCTTTATAACGTGCTCTATTTTTCTTTGACAAATAAGACAGTAGCCGTTGACGTTTTCCTAGAATTTTTCGTAGACCTCTCTGAGATAAATAGTCTTTTCTGTGCAATTGCAAATGCGAAGTAAGTATCCGTATCCTATTGGTAAAATTGAATACTTGAAATTCAACAGACCCCTTATTTTCCTCTTTTTCTTCTTGCAAAACAACTGAGATGAATGGTTTTTTTATCATAAAAAGACTTATTCTCCGCTTTTTCTTTTTTAGTTTATTTTTTTACAGATATGGATTTTGGATTTTTTACTAATCAGTAATAATAATGCCAGTTATGTTACTTTGGTATACACAATAATCTGAATTATTTCATATACCTCTTTTTGTATCACTCAATAATGAATCCAGTTAAGTTGCCATTTTTTTATATGGATACAAAAAGATGGTACATTTCCGCACCCACAAAAGAGAAAATTTTTGAGTTACGATAAGAAGATTCTGCGGATTTCTTCCTAAATTTCATTTATAAGGTCATTGAAAATTTATAAGGTCATTGAATCGGTATTCATGTACCAGAATCTAATATAACACAACCCAGTTCTGCATCTGTTTGCTTTCATATATCATACCGTATCTAGCGTCTTTGTAATATATAGGAAATGTACCATCAACTAATTCTTGATCGTGGATACATACGTATCCTTGACATACTGAAACGGCTGCCATTATTGGTATCAAACCAATAGCGATTCATACACGCTAAATCTTCTAATCGATAATTGGGCCAAAGAAAAAATTTTAAGTTAATTAATTTTTTTGTATGTATATCAAGATACTTATCCTCATCCAAAATTTGACCACAGTTCCCTATGTTGTTCCCATTGAGGAATACTGAATTTCTATCCACAAGATTCATATTTCCCGAATTTAAACTTAAAGAGATTCGAATTCTCAATTCTCTACGACGTCTAGGAGATAAAATATTTTCAGGAACAAAGAAATCATTTTGATTAGTTTGGTACTTACTCTTATGAACCAGTGAAATAGCTATGGTTTGATACATAAGAAATTGTCCATCCCATTTGATAGATAGACGAGTCGGTGCAATAAAAAATATTCCTTTATTTATTAATTCTGTACTCGTTTCATCGATCTTCAGTAGATTCAGATCTAATTCATTTGTTCCAATAGAGGATATAGCCATTTTCCTTGGATTTTTAAGTCTAAGAAGGAAAGAATATATGTTAATATTATCATTTATTTTTTCATCCATATAATCATCCCATTTCAATTGAAAAAGAAAAAAACTTTTCAGGAAAAAATCTATATATTCTTTAACTTCTTTATCTCTTTTTTGTTGATCTGCTACAATATTTCCTTGGTTTTGTGCATCAGATCCAAGATCTGCTTGTCCCAGCTCCTCTTTTTCTTCTTTCTTTTTTTTCTTTAATTCATTTTCTTCTTTCTTTTTTTTCTTTAATTCATTTTCTTCTTTCTTTTTTTTCTTTAATTCAAGAGAAATTTTTTTATTTTCGCTAAGATTTTCATTTCCATTAAAATGAAAAAGAAGTAATTTGATTGGTATAATCCACGGTTTAAGCTTATATGCATTATAAAGTAATAAAAATTTTGGTAAAAACAAAAGTCCGCGACTGGATTTCGGAGGATTTCGTTTTTCTTCATTCATTCCCATCCAGTAAAAAGAGGTTTGTGTTTGGTTTAAGGGGTTGATTTCTTTATGACTCGCACGAGAAAAAACTTCTTTTTTTTTTAATTTATCAACAATTTTATAATAATTAGAATTAGGTCTAGTATTTGTATTACTGTTGGCCCAGGTATCCATATTGGTCCAATCCTCAATATTGATCTCTTCTTTAAGACAAAAATGAATGATTCTCCAATCAAAATATTTTCTATCCGGATTTTTATTCGTAATAGTATTTACGCTTAAATAATCGCTAATAGATATATCTCCAGTTATATTTTCATAATTAAGATAGTTATGTGATAAAAGATCATACCTATAGTGTTTTTTTAAATTTTCTTTTTTACTCGATAACGGATCCCATTCATAATCTTTCTCTTTTTCGTAGGAATACAAATTTTTCGAGTCTTTGTTTTGAACCATACAACTTTGATTTACTTTATTTCGCCATTTTTGCGGTACTAATGTAGACCATCCAGTCTGAGACAAATTGTATTGAGAAGGGTAATGACCTCTTAACCAGTTTTTCCATTCATCCATTCCAAAATTTTGAAGTTTCTTATGCTTTGATTCTGAATCCAATATTCCTTGTGTTCCAAAATCCTCTTTGATTTTCTCTTTAAGAAAAAGAGATGTTCCCTGATATTGAAATATCGATCTCAAGTTATATTTGGTAATAACTTGGGCTTGTGATAATTTGTAAAATACATATGCTTGTGACAAAGAAGATAAGTCATAAAAAAAATCATATTTTTTATTAGAATTTTTAGAAAGTGACCTTTTTATAGTTGAAAAAAACTTCATTGCATTTTTATTTTTTTCGTAAATTTCTTCTTGATTTATTTCATCATTGTAACTGTATTTTTCAATCTTTTTTTTTGTTAATTCAAGGAAAAGTTGCACGTTGAGTCTGGAAATATTAATGATCCATAGAAGGGTATCCGTGTATATCCGTTCAATAAAAAATTGAAAGAAATAGTGCGATTTACGTATTAATCGGGCACTTCTGCTTTTTAATATCTGCCAAAAAGTTTTTGGAGATTCTAATCTTTTATCATCACAACAAGTTTCACTAGGACTAATATCTGGAGTTAAAAATAAGTTTTTTTCTTTTGTTATTTCTTTGATTTGATGCCTAATTATACTTGTCCTAACAATCAGATCCCTCATTTTTTGTTCTGTCAGTGAATAATTTGTCCAATCTATTGATTTAATTGGAATAGATGATTCGTTATTAATCTGATTACTTATTCGAGTTATAGAATTGTTTCCGCTTTTATTTTGACTCGATTGATTTACTTCTCTCAATCCAAAAAATAGAAAAAGATTTACTTTTGCAAGTTCGTTCTTTTTTTCTTTTATAAATCGAACTATTTGCATAATCCATCTTGTTTTTTTTTTTGAAATCTTTATAAGCCTTTTTGTTCTTTCTTTTAAAATTCTTAGCACTAGAAAATATTGGTTTTTCACTTGTATAAGTTTTTTTTCAAGTTCTTCCGAAATGGGTGTAAAAAAGGAAGAGCCTTCTCGGGGAGAACCAAAAGGGAGTTCAGCTTCCATTCCGTAAACTGTTAAAAAGCTCAAATTGAATTTTTTTTTTACTTTCTTTTGAATTTTTTTTTTATGACGGGATTGTCGCTTAGAGCTGTGCCAAGGTTTTAGATGCAAAGGAAATAGTATTTTTATCTGAATACCCTCGGTTAACCAATCTTGCGGAAATTCCGTTTCTGATAATTGAACACCACTATAAGTGCATTTAATATGGGTTTCTTTATTCCACTTTTCCCAATCCTTATACCACTCAGGGGATTGAAAGAATAACATACGGACAATATTTTTGACTATTATCAATGAGGGCAATACGATATATTTTCTAAGAAACGATTGGGTTATTAACATACAACCTCTTACTGCTTGAGCATGAATAATAGTCTCCCAAGTCGCCGCTATTTTTACCCGTTGATCTTCCTCTCGTTTTGCCTCTTCTTTTTGATCCTTTTTTTTTGCTTTTTTTGCTTGTTGTTCTTCAGTTTTGAATTCTGTGCTTTTCTGCATCCAATTCCTAAAAAGGAGACTCCCTATTCCAGAGGTCTCAAACTCATTCCATAAAGAAAAGAAAAAACTTTTATCACCTCTGTCTGAAAAAAGGGGTGACTGCACATTTGCTTGAAAGAATTCCCAAGGAACTATTTTACGTCGTTGAGCACGGATGGATCCTTTTATTAGTTCTCGATTAAAATCGGGTTGTCTCGGATATTCTATCAAACCCAGCTCGTCTACTTCATCACCACGACTCGTACTCTTCGGATTGGGGGTAGTATTGCGAGTAGCATCCGTACCCGTATTCCGCCCATTAAAAGTTAAAACTACTACACGTTTGGATTTTCGTGAAATAATGTTACTATCTTCATGATTTTCCCCTATAGATTGTTCCAATTTGTATGACCATCGAGGAAGCTCTT
>JACGCM010000266.1:0-25000 GCA_014058105.1 Kingdonia uniflora | reverse complement strand
CTTATGATACTAGAACTAATGCCTTATCGAGCATGTTATCCCATTTTTAAATTAGTTTATTCTGCGGCAGCAAATGCTAGTCACAATATGGGTTTCAACCAAGCAGCTTTAATCATTAGTAAAGCCGAAGTCAACGAGGGTACTATCGTGAAAAAGTTAAAACCCCGAGCTCGAGGACGTAGTTTTGCGATAAGAAGACCCACCTGTCATATAACTATTGTTTTACAGGATACATCTAAAGATATAAAGTATTTCAGATGGTTAAGAAAATATGGATGGATATATAAAGATAAGTATATAGATATTAAAGAAAAGTATCTAGATTTTATACATCGGGACAAAATGAAATGGGCAAATAGCAAGAGCGAGGTCGTATGGGACAAAAAATAAATCCACTTGGTTTCAGACTTGGTACAACCCAAAGTCATCATTCCCTTTGGTTTGCACAACCAAAAAATTATTCTGAGGGTCTCCAGGAAGATAAAAAAATACGAGATTGTATCAAGAATTATATACAAAAAAAATCCTCGGGTATCGAGGGAATTGCACGTATAGAGATTCACAAAAGAATCGATCTGATCCAGGTCATAATCTATATGGGATTCCCAAAATTGTTAATCGAGGGTAAACCGGAAGTAATCAAAGAATTAGAGAACAATGTACAAAAAGGATTTAATAATGTTTCTGTGAACCGCAAACTTAATATTGCTATCACAAGAATTGCAAAACCTTATGGACAACCTAATATTCTTGCAGAATTTATAGCCGGACAATTAAAGAATAGAATTCCTTTTCGAAAGGCAATGAAAAAAGCTATTGAATTGACTGAACAAGCGGATACTAAAGGAATTCAAGTGCAAATTGCAGGACGGATTGACGGAAAAGAAATTGCACGTGTCGAATGGATCAGAGAAGGTAGGGTTCCCCTACAAACTATTCGGGCTAAAATTGATTATTGTTCCTATACAGTTCGAACTATCTATGGGGTATTAGGCATCAAAATTTGGATATTTGCAGACGAGGAATAAGGGTCCTTTCTTTGTATTTTTGTTCAATCAGTGATTGAACAAAAAAAAAAAGAAAAACTCTTTTTTTCCTTCAATAAAAAATTAGCAATTCTATAATTCTATAAGGTTAAATAAAAATTCGATTGACCATTTGGTATAATTGCTATGCTTAGTGTGTGACTCGTTGGTTTTTTATTTTAGGTTAGGTTAGTATAAAAAAGAGGCCAGTATGAACTAAAAATTATACAACTAATAATAACCAGCTCATTGCTTCGTATTATCTGGATCCGAAGAATCAGTCACTATATGATGTATTGATCATATCGTTGTAGCAACTGAAAATTTTTTACATAAAAACATAAAAGAAAAATCTGATTCTAATTATAGTTTGTGGAGTAAAAATAAGAAGATATGGATAAAAGGAAAGGTGAGAGAAAGAGAGAAAAATAATATCAATGATATATAATTCCAATGTGTATGGTCGATGAATCATGTGAAAAAAGGCAGTGTAATAAAGCATCAATACAGATTAGTCTTTAATGAATAATTAGATAAATCTGGTTCATTATTCATATTAAAAAGAATAATTAATAATATGTATAGAGCTAGAGTCAATAAAGACTGAGAAAATTGACTCAGAAACAAATTTTATTAGTAGCTCCATTGCAGAGGTCAGACCTAACTATTAATTGAGAAGCGATGGGAACGACGGAACCTGTGATTACAGAAGCGTTTATTTAAAACGAATTCTAATTATTTTTTGGGTGGGATGGCGAAATGAACCAATTCATTTATTCTGAGAGGTCATGGGATGTCCTCACGAATAAAATAGATATTAAAAGAGTTAATATTCGCCCGCGAAAGCCTTATTTGATTGCTAAGCTAAATTTTGGGCCATTCAACAAAGGTAAAAATGAAGATTCATAAAATACGTAAATACATGTATAGCTATAATATTATTGAATAATTTCATTAGCGAGGAGCCGGATGAGAAGAAACTCTCATGTCCGGTTCTGCAGTAGAGATGGTATTGAGAAAAAACCATCAACTATAACCCCAAAAGAACCAAATTTCGTAAACAACATAGGGGAAGAATGAAGGGACTATCTTATCGTGGCAATAATATTTGTTTCGGCGGATATGCTCTTCAAGCACTTGAACCCGCTTGGATCACATCTAGACAAATAGAAGCGGGGCGACGAGCTATGACGCGATATGCGCGTCGTGGTGGAAAAATATGGGTACGCATATTTCCAGACAAACCTGTTACAGTAAGACCTACGGAAACACGTATGGGTTCGGGGAAAGGATCTCCCGAATTTTGGGTATCCGTTGTTAAACCGGGTCGAATACTTTATGAAATGGGTGGAGTATCAGAAATTGTAGCCAGAGAAGCTATTTCAATAGCTGCATCCAAAATGCCTATACGAACGCAATTTGTTATTGCGGGATAGGGATGTGAAACCGCACGAAAGGGGTCTTTGTGCTGAAAAAAACAAGCACGGATTTTTTATTTCTGGACAAAAAATATTTCTTTTTTTCCTTCGCCCCTTTGCATTGAAAGAAAAGATAAAAAAAAAATGATATGATTCAACCTCAGACCTATTTAAATGTAGCAGATAACAGCGGGGCTCGAAAATTAATGTGTATTCGAATCATAGGAGCTAGTAATCGCCGGTATGCTCATATTGGTGACGTTATTGTGGCTGTAATCAAAGAAGCAGTACCTCACATGCCTCTACAAAGATCAGAAGTAATCAGAGCTGTTATAGTACGTACATGTAAAGAACTTAAACGCGAAAACGGTATGATAATACAATACGATGACAATGCCGCAGTTGTCATTGATCAAGAAGGAAATCCAAAGGGAACTCGGGTTTTTGGTGCGATCGCTCGAGAATTGAGACAGTTGAATTTTACTAAAATAGTCTCATTAGCTCCTGAAGTATTATAGAGAGACCATGATATAGTAGGATATCTCAATTATATTAAATGAATTAGTAGACTGTATCTCACGCATATACCTTTAATAAAAAAATTCATAAAAAAAAAATAACGGCGCATGTTGATTATATCAAAAAGGGAAGCACCAATAATTATAGTTCGTCATGGGTAGGGACACTATTGCCGAAATAATCACTTCTATACGAAATGCTGACATGGATAAAAAAGGAACGGTTCGAATAGCATCTACTAATATCACCGAAAACATTGTTAAAATACTTCTACGAGAAGGCTTTATCGAAAACGTGAGAAAACATCGAGAAAGCAACAAAAATTTCTTGGTTTCAACTCTGCGACATAGAAGGAATAGGAAAGGACTATATAGAACTATTTTAAATTTAAAACGTATTAGCCGACCCGGTCTACGAATTTATTCCAACTATAAAAAAATTCCTAGGATTTTAGGAGGGATGGGGATTGTAATTCTTTCTACTTCTCGAGGTATAATGACAGACCGAGAGGCTCGGCTAGAAAGAATCGGGGGAGAGATTTTGTGTTATATATGGTGATCTTTTTGATATCCGAATTGCATCCGTGAGGTTACCTGGAATGAAAGATAAAGAAGAAAAATTTATTTATGAAGGTTTAATTACGGAATCACTTCCCAATGGTATGTTCCGGGTTCGTTTAGATAATGAGGATCTAATTTTAGGCCATATTTCGGGAAAGATCCGACGTAGTTTTATACGGATACTACCAGGAGATAGAGTCAAAATTGAGGTAAGTCGTTATGATTCAACCAGGGGACGTATAATTTACAGGCTTCGCAACAAAGATTCAAATGATTAGGTAGCTTTTTAACTATTCTTAGGGATACAATTTTGGGACACAATTTAAGGTTCAAAATTTTAAGAGACTTATTTTCTTCCAAGGAGTAGATTCGGAATTAAGGAATGAAAAATATGAAAATAAGAGCCTCCGTTCGTAAAATGTGTGAAAAATGTCGGCTGATCCGTAGGCGGGGACGAATTATAGTAATTTGTTCCAACCCGAGACATAAACAGAGACAAGGATAATATTTCAAATTTGAAAAAGGGGACTCTCTAAAAGATCCAATGTGCAAATAAAGGATCTGTTTTGACATAAAATGGATATATCCATATATCTCTGACTCATATTTATGAGATCATAAAAAATTTATGAGATGATAAAAAATGACAAAACCCATACCAAGAATTGGTTCACGTAGGAATGGAAGGATTGGCTCACGTAAGAATGTACGTAGAATACCAAAAGGAGTTATTCATGTTCAAGCAAGTTTCAACAATACCATTGTAACGGTTACAGATGTACGGGGTCGGGTGGTTTCGTGGTCCTCTGCCGGTACTTGTGGCTTCAAGGGTACAAGAAGAGGGACGCCATTTGCTGCTCAAACAGCAACTGGAAATGCTATTCGTACAGTAGTGGATCAGGGCATGCAACGAGCAGAAGTAATGATAAAAGGTCCTGGTCTCGGAAGAGATGCAGCATTACGAACCATTCGTAGAAGTGGTATACGATTAAGTCTTGTACGAGACATAACTCCTATGCCACATAATGGATGTAGACCTCCTAAAAAAAGGCGTGTGTAGAAATAAGAATTGAACATATTTCAAGAGAAAAAAATGATTCAATGATCTGATCAAAAAATATTACTATGCTTCGTGAGGAAGTAACAGTATCCACTCGGAAAGTACAGTGGAAGTGTGTTGAATCAAAAGTAGACAGTAAACGTCTTTATTATGGTCGTTTTATTCTGTCTCCACTTATGAAAGGTCAGGCCGATACGATAGGCATTGCGATGCGGAGGGTATTGCTTGGAGAAATAGACGGAACATGTATCACACGTGCAAAATCTGAAAAGATACCACATGAATATTCTACCATAGTAGGTATTGAAGAATCAGTACATGAAATTTTAATGAATTTGAAAGAAATTGTGTTGAGAAGTAATCTGTATGGAACTCGAGACGCATCCATTTGCGTAAGGGGTCCCGGATACGTAACTGCTCATGACATCATCTCACCGCCTTCTGTGGAAATCATTGATACTACACAGCATATAGCTAACCTGACGGAACCAATAGATTTGTGTATTAGATTACAAATCGAAAGGAATCGGGGCTATCGTATGAAAACACCAAATAACGCCCAAGATGGAAGTTATCCTATAGATGCTGTATTCATGCCTGTTAGAAACGCGAATCATAGTATTCATTCTTATGGGAATGGGAATGAAAAACAAGAGATACTTTTTCTTGAAATATGGACGAATGGAAGTTTAACTCCTAAAGAAGCACTTCGTGAAGCCTCTCGCAATTTGATTGATTTATTTATTCCTTTTCTACATGCAGAAGAACAGGACATCAATTTAGAAGACAATAAAAACAGGATTACTTTACCTTTTTTTACCTTTCATGATAGCTTGACTAAACTAAGGAAAAATAAAAAAAAAATAGCAGTTAAATGTATTTTTATTGACCAATCAGAATTGCCTTCCAGGACCTACAATTGCCTCAAAAAGTCCAATATACATACACTATTAGACCTTTTGAATAAGAGCCAAGAAGATCTTATGAAAATTGAACATTTTCGCATAAAAGATGTAAAAGAGATATTAGGAATTTTACACAAGCATTTTGAAATGAATTTACCAAAGAGTAAGTTTTAAATTATAAACCATCTTAATATGGAATAATTTATTTTTTTTTTATAAAAAAGAGAAGAAAAAGTAAATCGGTTCTCTTCATCACGATTGTATATTCGAAATAGATCCAAAATTCAATTGAATAGATGTATCTAGGGAAGATTCACTTTGAAGAAGCGACTATTCCCTAGATACCTGCGTGGTGGTAATTTACTTCACGGTTGAATCAAATTAAAAAAGACCTAAAGTTAGAGATTTATCAATAGGTAATGTTGCTCCAATACCCAACCAAAGGGCTACTGCGGTACCAATCAAAAAGACGGTTGTAGCTACTGGACGACGAAATGGGTTTTGGAATTTATTAACATTCTCCAAAAAGGGTACTGTTAATAATCCTGCTGGTACTGAAACCATTAAAAGAACCCCCAATAACTTATTGGGTACTGTACGGAGTATTTGAAACACAGGAAAGAAGTACCATTCGGGTAAAATTTCCAAAGGAGTTGCAAATGGATCTGCAGGTTCACCAATCATTGATGGTTCTAAAACTGCTAAACCTACGTTACATGCAATAGTACCTAGAATTACTACTGGAAAAATATATAAAAGATCATTAGGCCATGCGGGTTCTCCGTAATAATTATGACCCATCCCTTTCGCTAATTTAGCTCTTAATACAGGATCATTCAAGTCAGGTTTCTTTGTTATTGGGATAGGTGAATTCTTATGGATCCATCCCCCGAAAGAACCGGACATGATGATTTTTCATCATCCGGCTCGAGCAAGAATCAAACGAATCAAGAGAAAATATATATATCATCTATATCCACATATATGACTCTATGTAAGAAAAGATTGACCGGATTCAATTTTACAATTCTCCATTGCAAAGAATTCATTTTTTCAGTTACAGGTAAATGCTCAATACCCAAGTAGGCTTACAAATTTGATCATAATCAAGTGCTTTTTGGGTCGTCTCGTGCCTTGCAATTGGTGTTTATACCTTACCCCCAAATATATTGAGTCGTCTTACATACAAAGAATTTACTTGTTACTAATAGAGTCTAGCCTCTCTTCTTCTTTAGATTCCTTGTTTAACTCCGATAGTATGATAGATCAGAATCGATGCAAAGGAAATGAATGCATTGCCATACTATTAAGTAAGTGGAATAGATAGAAGATAATCTGGATATGCCACATCACTTATTCTACTGGATCTTACGGAGCCTGTTCATGCACGACATGATTCAGGTCTAATCATAGAAAAAATTATCCTAAAGTGAACCAGCCTATCCTCTGTATGGGGTTTACATGGTGGTTGGAATCGAAACACATTTGGTTGTAAATTCCGATGTGGCGGGTAAAATAATAGATCCGCAGGGGCCAATCAATAGTTCAAGTCACACACTCCCATAATCCATCTTCTCTTCGGAGAATCCACTTCAACTCAACTATTGATATCAAATACAAATAAATAATACAATATTGCGGGATTGAAGGGAAATATCCAAATACATGTCTTATTTTTTTTTCAATAATCCATATTTGTAGCAATGAAAGACTATTGTTCCTCCCCAAAATGATATAGGATTTCTTTAAAATTACAAATATCTACGATCTGCCTTCTCTATCTCTATAAAGGACCAGAAATACCTTGTTTACGTATCATTGGGAAGTGCATTAACATAAATACGGCAGTAAGAAGAGGTAATACAAAAGTGTGTAAACTATAAAAACGAGTCAAAGTAGATTGACCCACACTAGCACTTCCGCGTAATAACTCGACCAAGGGTGATCCTATTACAGGAATAGCATCGGGTACCCCTGTCACAATTTTTACTGCCCAATAACCAATTTGGTCCCACGGTAAGGAATAACCAGTTACACCAAAAGATGCGGTCAATACACCTAGAACCACACCTGTAACCCAAGTCAATTCGCGAGGTTTTTTAAATCCACCGGTGAGATACACACGGAATACATGGAGGATCATCATTAGGACCATCATACTTGCCGACCATCGATGAACTGATCGGATTAACCAACCAAAATTCGCTTCAGTCATTATGTATTGAACAGAAGCAAAAGCTTCGGTAACGGTCGGACGATAGTAAAAAGTCATGGCAAACCCCGTAGCTACTTGTACTAAAAAACAAGTAAGCGTAATTCCTCCTAGACAATAAAATATGTTGACATGAGGAGGAACATATTTACTAGTTATATCATCTGCAATCGCTTGAATCTCGAGACGCTCTTCGAACCAATCATATACTTTATTGAGATAGGTAAACCAAAGGATTCCCCCTCTGAGAACCGTATATGAGAATTTAATCTCGTACAGCTCAAGCGTAAACACCTAAATAGTCGCTTCATGCGAAGCTTTTCTTTGTGATGATAATGCCAAAATATCAAGTCAGCTCATTTGTCTTTATTTATGTTAATCGTTACAGGCCTCTTGAATCTTCTTTTTCCCTATTTTTCTTGTTTTATTTTTGTGCAATGTAGGTTTGTTTTTTTATTTGTGATAGGAATTTTCTTGTTGAGACCCTATGAATGGATTGAAACCTCAGATTCATACTAAAACCACGGTGATTCAATAAAGCCCTCAAGCTAAGCCCAAAGGTTCACTGAGTAAGAACCCTCGATCATCACTTATTCAATTAATATATGAAATGACTAAAAATTCAGAGAAACATTTGTCTTTTGGTCAAAAAAGCATAAGCGGGATTTTGACGTAAGAAAAAAACTTCGATGTATAATTCTTTGAAAAAATTTTTTGAGTCCGGTCGCGAGGTATGAATAGTAGGTATGAATCATAGTTTAAAAATTTCTTGATTTATTCCATATATTGCGTGCTCCAGATACTAGAATTAATATCCGACGAGGCAGAAACATCTCTATCAAGATGACAGACGCGTTCTCTGTACTATCAATAGGATCAATTATAACAAGTCACACACTCATATTCCGGAAATACCGAAACAAAGGAATTCCACGGTCGAACTACCAGAATGGCCTAGAAATAAGAATCCTGAGTAATTCATTTTGGATTGAAAAGCCAGGACTTCATCGTTCTTATGGACCTAATTCATTGAAATTCCATCCAGTAAAACGGAAGAATTATAAATCTCTAAAATAATAGATAGGAATACCGCAAAGAGAGCCATTGCGACACCCATCAAAGGGGTAGTTCCCCATCCAGGAGCTACTTTACCATATTCTGAATTCAATGGTTTTAATAAACTCCCTATACCAGTTCGTTTTGGACGAGCTCTAGAACTACCCTCAACGGTTTGTGTAGCCATAAATCTTATTGCATTGGTTGAGATCTATTGACTTTGTATACCATTCCATTGTAAATAAATGATCTTATCATAGATCCATTGTGGTCTTGAGATTATATAATAATGGAAACAGCAACCCTAGTCGCCATCTTTATATCTGGTTTACTTGTAAGTTTTACCGGGTACGCCTTATATACCGCTTTTGGGCAACCCTCTCAACAACTAAGAGATCCGTTCGAGGAACACGGGGACTAGTTAAAGTAATGTAATGAGCCTTCCAATATTGGGAGGCTCATTACATTACTTCAATTGAGATAATGAAAAATAATTTCTACTTTTTAGTCGGAACCTTAGGTGATTCTCGAAAAAAGATAGCGAAAAAAATTATTCCTAGAGTCGAGACTAAGAGGAATGTATAAACCAATGCTTCCATAGATTCAATCGTGGTTTACAATTATAGCTTCCACACCTGTTCATTTTGGGATCATCTCCCAGATAAAGAAAGGGCAAGAGTCAAAGAAAGGGCAGTGATTTAAATAAAAATTTTTCTGGTACCCTATGTCAAAGTCAAAGTCAAATCACAAAAATAAAATAGAGGTAAAAAATACCAGAGCAATGTTGTATCAGACTGCTTGTCTCTTTGTAGTAGGATCTCCAATTTTTTGGAATGCCCCAAACTCCACCTGAGCATCCAAATCTGGATCAATACCAGCAAAAACATCTCGGAACAAGGTTCTAGCACCATGCCAAATGTGGCCAAAAAAGAAGAGCAAAGCAAACGAAGCATGTCCAAAAGTGAACCAACCCCTTGGACTACTACGAAAAACACCATCGGATTTCAAAGTGGCACGATCTAATTCAAAAATTTCGCCCAATTGAGCACGTCTAGCATATTTTTTCACAGTAGCGGGATCACTATAACTGACTCCGTTGAGTTCGCCACCATAAAACTCAACAGTTACCCCCACTTGTTCAACACTATACTTTGATTCTGCCCTTCTAAAAGGAACATCGGCTCTCACAATTCCGTCTCCGTCTACCAAAACCACAGGAAATGTTTCAAAAAAAGTAGGCATACGACGTACAAAAAGTTCACGCCCCTCCTTATCTCTAAAGACAGGGTGTCCTAACCATCCAACAGCTATTCCATCCCCGTTGTCCATTGAGCCTGCTCTGAATAATCCCCCTTTGGCTGGATTATTGCCGATGTAATCATAAAAAGCCAATTTTTCGGGAATTTTAGACCAAGCTTCTGATAAACTCTTATTTTCGGCTAACCCGGCGCTAACCCTTCGATATACTTCTTGCTGGAAGTATCCCTGATCCCATTGATAACGAGTGGGACCAAACAATTCGATGGGGGTAGTTGCTGAGCCATACCACATAGTTCCAGCAACAACAAAAGCTGCAAAAAAGACAGCAGCAATACTACTAGAAAGGACAGTTTCAATATTACCCATACGTAATCCTTTGTATAGACGTTGGGGTGGGCGGACACTAAGATGGAATAGGCCCGCTAATATGCCCAATGTCCCCGCTGCAATATGATGAGAGGCTATTCCTCCCGGAACAAAAGGATCAAAACCTTCTACACCCCACGCGGGATTTACAGATTGTACTTTTCCAGTTAGTCCATAAGGATCGGATACCCATATGCCAGGACCGTATAACCCTGTTACATGAAATGCGCCAAACCCAAAGCAAGCTACCCCTGAGAGAAATAAATGAATTCCAAAAATCTTGGGCAAATCCAAAGATGGTTTTCCTGTACGTTCATCAGTGAATATTTCGAGATCCCAATACACCCAATGCCAGATAGCTGCCAAGAAGCACAAGCCAGAAAACACAATATGTGCCCCAGCCACGCCTTCGTAACTCCAAATACCCGGATTCGTTATAGTCCCTCCTGTTATACTCCAACCACCCCAGGAATTGGTTATTCCTAAACGAGTCATGAAGGGTATAACAAACATACCTTGTCTCCACATTGGATCAAGAACGGGGTCAGAGGGATCAAAAACCGCTAATTCGTATAAAGCCATCGAACCGGCCCAACCAGAAACTAGAGCTGTATGCATTATATGGACAGCAAGCAACCGGCCGGGATCATTCAACACGACGGTATGAACACGATACCAAGGCAAACCCATGGAAATACCCCTTTATAAAAGAAAAATAGACACTATGTAACTTTATCGCATTTGGGGAAGACTATGCTATGTAACTCCCTTTTTCAGTGGATTATATCATAGCAAGGGTTAATATTTATTTCATTCCGTTGGTAATAATGGAACAATTCTGTTCCTAGGAACAAAGAGAAGCAGATCTATTCTATACCCGATAAGTACCAATACGCAATGGGGTATTAGTCCCATTTTCTATGATCGAATGCATAGATACTTGTTCAGAATTTGAATAGCCCAGCTCATTCTTAATAATTTTACTTTATTCATTTTGTCTTACTCCAGGAACTTCCCAGTCTATGGCTAAGAGGATAAGATAGAGAGGATAAGATAGAAAAATGGCAGTAGTATTAAAACAATAAACTAATTGTTACGTTTCCACATTAAAGTGAAATTTCATTCCTTTCTCTTTCATTTTATGCCCATTGGTGTTCCAAAAGTACCCTTTCGTATTCCTGGAGACGAAGAAGCGACTTGGGTTGACTTATAGTGCGACTTGTCAGACATATTGGGTCATACGGAATTTCCCCGTTCTCTCCCCCGATGGAGATATCCTCTGTTTCGCCCAATAAATATAGATTGAACCATCAATAATTTGGAGCGTGAAGTGTAATCCATTTTTTGGGGATCTATATGAATATTATCAATTAGAATAATAATTTATGGTTAGCTTGGTTGGAGCAATAAAATGAAGTATCCAGGCTCCGTTCAGAAAATACCCAATTCATAATATATATATGATTATCACTTGTCTCATAAATGATTCCTATTTATGCCATATGAGCTATTTAAAACTCCCAATTATTTATTAATAATTAATGAAATAATCGGAGACTCTATATCTAATATTTAGTGGAGACAGGAAATTAAGAAAAAAAAAATTTATAGCAAAAAGGAGTGGTATTGGAATCATTTGTCCTATATGTGCAAATAAAAATCGGACAGATCTTTACTCGGAGTAGAGCATAAACCTAAAAGAATTGAACAGGCCCATTCAGGAACAAGAAAATTACATCGAAATTTGGATAAATTTCGATGAAACAATACATCAATGAGAGGTTAGTTGGCTAAGTAAGGTTTAGCAAATTCTTTTTTATGGAGAAGCGAGTCAAAACCTATTTTTCACGAAAAATGGAAAAAAGAGCCCTTTTGTTAGGTTTGTTAGGGATTATAAAAGTCTTGCGATAAAAAAAGAAAGAGGGATAGAATCACCACATTGATTTTTTTCGCAAATTTTTTGAACCGTATGCATCCAAAGGTGCATGTACGGTTCCTGAGGGATACAATTTTGTCCTAATCAACCGACTTCATCGAGAAAGAGCACTTTTTTTAGGTCAAGAAATTGATGGCGAAATTGCGGCCACACTTAATGGTCTCATGGTATTTCTCAGTATTGAAGATCCGACCAGGGATCTTTTTATATTTATAAACTCTCCCGGCGGAGGGGTAATATCCGGAATAGGTATTTTTGATATGATGCAATATGTGACACCAGATGTACATACAATATGCATGGGATTAGCCGCCTCAATGGCATCCTTGATACTGGTCGGAGGAAAAATTACCGAACGTTTAGCATTCCCTCACGCTTGGCGCCAATGAGTTTTTATTTGATAATTTGAGAAAAAATTTGAGAAAAAAGAAGACTATGCCTTCGCCATATGAAATATAAATAATAAAAATAAGTAATAATAGCATGGCACTTCGAATTCGATATGAACATTTTTTTTTTTTTTTTTTCATAAAATGAAATTATGTATCGAGAGAGTAGTATGAGACAAAGGATATTTCCAATTAGATATTATCTATCGGGAATCCAGTTCAGCGTCACAAACTTTTTTGTTTTCACACCAAAAGTATCTTTTCTATATTTATGTTATGAAAGAGTACTCAAAAATTTTCTTTTTTATTGGATCAAAAAGAAACTTTGGGATTGCTAAATCATAAACGAGATAAATATATAAAGCAACGGAACCATCATAGTATTTTTTAACTCCCCAAAAGGAAGGGTGGTAAATGGAGCACTTAATAATCTGGATTTGATCGGTCCTATTTATCTCTTTATTCGATTTATTCTTTATTCGATGGAAGGGAAAAGTAAATTCCTTTGTAGAGCCGTATGCAATGCACAAAGAATGCCTGTACGGTTTTTGAATTCTATCTTTTTTTTTATTCTTTATCTCTTTCCTTCGTCAAATTGTGCGAGATAAAGGAACTTGTTATATCATCAGGGTAATGATCCACCAACCTGCCAGTTCCTTTTTTAAAGACAAAACAGGGGAACATGTCCTGGAAGCAAACGAACTAAAGAATCTCCGCGAAACCCTCGCAAGGGTTTATGCACAAAGAACGGGGACTCCATTCAGGGTTGTATACGAAGACATGGAAAGGGATGTTTTTATGTCAGCAACAGAAGCCCAAGCCCACGGAATTGTTGATCTTGTAGGAGTATAAAATACCTAAATTTTACGGAAATCATGGAAGTAATTCATAATCGATCCGGTTAGGATCGATCTAAACCAGCCCATTCTGTATACTATTCAGTATGCCAACCATTAAACAACTTATTAGAAACACAAGACAGCCAATCAGAAATGTCACAAAATCCCCCGCTCTGCGGGGATGTCCTCAGCGTCGAGGAACATGTACTAGGGTGTATGTGCGACTCGTTCAGATCATGAGCAAAGGATAAAATTTTCCTAGTATCAATGACCCGTACCAATGAATAGGATAAAAGAACTCGATTCACTATCGAAAAAAAAAAGACCTTTATTGTGTATGAGATTTATGGTTTCCATTGGTGCAAATCCAATCACCTCAATTTGAGATGAGAAGCAATTCCCCATTGGTAGTAAATGGTTATCCATTAAGCGGGGAAATAGTTTTTTTTAAGCATAAAGATTAGGCTCCTATTCTTGCAAGAACGGACTAACAGGGTCAGCTACCTAGCCAATTTTCAGAATTAAATACCGTTACTGTATGAGTAGATCTCATTGTGAAAAGACCTATTACTAAAAAATTCATGGGTAGAGTCAAAGAATGTGAACTGTACAAGTTACTAATAAAATTGATTAAATCAGGGAAAGGACTCCGGTGTATAGAGAGGACCTCACCGTTTAAGAAGTAACCATAGAAACGATGGAACCCACCATTTATTACCTTTACTACTTCTTTTTTTTATACAGAGGCGAAATGTCTAGAAAAATCGTGGTTGGGAAGGTCATAGTAGCAAAAGCCATTGGAATTCTTATTTTATACATTGGAAGAATCAGTTTTGTTATTAATAGACCAGGAGAGGGGAAAAGAATGGCTGAAAAAAATAAATTAGTTATTCATAAAAGTTTAATTTGATTCAATGACCAGAATTAGACGAGGGTATATAGCTCGAAGACGTAGAACAAAAATTAGTTTATTTGTATCAACCTTTCGAGGGGCTCATTCAAAACTTACTCGAACTACTATTCAACAAAGAATGAGAGCTTTGGTTTCTGCTGATAGGGATAGGGGCAGACAAAAGAGAAATTTTCGCCATTTGTGGATCACTCGAATAAATGCAGTAATTCGTGAAAACAGGGTATCCTATAGTTATAGTAGATTAATACATGATCTGTACAAGAAGCAGTTGCTTCTTAATCGTAAAATACTCGCACAAATAGCTATATCGAATAAAAATTGTCTTTACATTATTTCCAATGAGATCATTAAATAAGAAGATAGATTGGAAAGGAATCCACAGGAATCAATTAAATAGAATCCCCGGAGAAGGAACTCCGGGAAGGTAGAGTAGAAATTAATATGATAAAATAAAAATAAACGAATACATTTCAATAAAAAAGAGTTCTTCTTTTTTTTTTTACCCATTTTTTATTACGACGGGACAATCCAACCAACCTGGATTCCCTAATTTTTTACTAAAACATCAACCTGAAACCCGCGTTGGGGTTCAGATTGGAATTTAGAGTCAATTGAAGAATAGAGGCCTATTTATTTCTTATTCTGGGGGTCGACTCAGTTCTCTCAAATTTTTTATCATTATTAAGAAAAGGTAACAAAGATAAAATACGAGCTTGTTTTATAGCAATAGTAATTAATCGTTGTTGTTTCAAAGTCAATCTATTTACACGTCTAGATAATATTTTTCCTTGTTC
Organism: Kingdonia uniflora; assembly: GCA_014058105.1. Lineage (NCBI taxonomy): Eukaryota > Viridiplantae > Streptophyta > Magnoliopsida > Ranunculales > Circaeasteraceae > Kingdonia > Kingdonia uniflora. The sequence goes on along the minus strand of JACGCM010000266.1, from coordinate 9,748 downwards.
ACTAATAAATCGACTAATTAAACTCATGTTTCTATAATCAATTCGATCCCCCGATCCAATTGGGGGCAAACGCCTACGAAAAGATCGCTTGGATTTAACAAAGGGTCGCTTGGATTTATCCATGGTTTATTCCTTATCTCTAAAATACTATTTATCAATTCTAATTCATTTAGGATTGGACCGAAATAGGATAGGATTTTATTGATTTATAATTTATATAATATATATATATGTAATTATATGTAAATTTTTCCTATTCCCTGGTGGAGGGGCGATACACGCGCGTTCCATTTGATCTATTTCTTTATCTCCCCATGAATCGTATGCTTGTAACAATAGGGACAGAATTTTCTTAATTCTAATCGACTCGGTGTATTGTGTCGATTCTTTTGAGTAATATATCTGGAAATGCCCGGTGATTCCTTATTAATATCGTTTCGGATACAACTGTTACATTCCAAAACAACTCTTATTCTGGTACCTTTACCCTTGGACATGAACCTCCCCCCCCTTTTTTTTTTTATTAACTCAACTCTTCCATTTTCGATCCGAAACGAAAACAAAGAAGAAAAAAATAGAAGTTGATAGGCTGAAAACTCATTATAATAGATTTCGTTGCAATCAATAGAGTAATAATAAGTAATACAATGATTTCTAACTATCAATTATTTATAACCCCAATATAGTATTTCATTTTAGTATCTTGTATGATTTTGGTGCCCTATAACCCTCATTTTTATTTCCGTTCTCCCTCTATTAATTCAAGCCTGAACCTGAATTTCGCTGAGGTTAAATCCACTTTTTTATTTCCTTCTTTAGCCTTAAAACTAAAAAAAAAATAACAAAACAAAGAAAAAGAAAAGGATTAGTCACCGAAAATTGGTTGTATCTCTAATCTTCTTCATTCCTTCTCATTCAATAACTAGAATTAAAAAAAAGGGAATGTCAACGCATCTGGGAATAAACGATTGATCTCTATCAATAGGCCTGCTAAAGACCCGAACCATATAGTACTTAGCACAGGTGCCACGGAGAGATATGTTTTTAGATCTCGCATTGAAAATCCTCCTTCTTTATTGTAATACATATATATAATCAGATGCTTATGTGGTTAAGGAACACTTGTATTTATTTGTGAAATCCCTAACTTAAATGGATATATACAACAACGGGGTGAGTGGGGTTTTCCTTTCCTTTCAACTCAAAAATACGTCCCCTTCTTTCCTTTCTGAGCATTACCGATAAATATTTATCTTTTTATAGGTTGGATTTCATATGGATATAATTCTTTTATTATATATATATGTTATATGAGACCAAAAAGAAGAAACGGCATGAGAAATCATATATCAATGGCGAAAAAACGATGTGGAAAACAAAACAGGGATTCTCTACAATGACACTGTAGACTAATTGAAAGGGATGTAGCGCAGCTTGGTAGCGCGTTTGTTTTGGGTACAAAATGTCACGGGTTCAAATCCTGTCATCCCTACCTATTACTTCTCCTATGGGAAGTAACGAAGGATCAATTTCAATCTTTTAAATTTGGACAAAAAATATCTTTTAGTTTATGGTACTATATGCATGCAAGATACGTTAGGGGTTACACAAAAAAATTTTTAAGGTCTTATGCGATAAAAGATAAGAAAGCGCTCTTAGTTCAGTTCGGTAGAACGCGGGTCTCCAAAACCCGATGTCGTAGGTTCAAATCCTACAGAGCGTGATTCCGCAATTTAAACATCAACTTGAATTTGACCTCCTGCAGATTAAAAAAGGAGGAGGTCAATCAAAAAAAGAGATGTGACTTAATCAAAGATCCAACTGATCACCGCGTCTGTATTGTAAATACGCAGTTACAAATAATCCAGCCAAAGTAATAGGAATTAGACCTAATACGATTCCAAATAGCAAAACTTCAATCATTTCAATTTGTTTGAAACAGAAAAAAGGGGGGGGTAATATCTATCCTTAAATATTAATCCGAATTGCCCACGAATCTCAATAACCAAAAATTCACAATGGACATGGTTCATTCAATGAATTTCAAATTCAAATAAGTCGGATCTTGCTTAGACCAATAAATAGAGCTGAAGTTATAGTTGAAGCCGCTAGTAGAAAACCAAAATAACTAGTTATAGTAGGCATGAAGGAGCTAAATAAGATACGTTCTTTTTATACATATGTTTATAAAACACTTGCCTAAGTTTCTATTTTTCTTTATTGAAAGAAAAATATATAAGGATAATAAAAAATACCTATTGGCAGAATCAGTCCCAGTTGACGGTTTTTATTTATCAGTCATTAGTCATTATAGATGGCACTAACTTTGTTAGTGCGGCAGAAATAAAAAAATTTATTTCTTTTTCAATTTATTGAATCTTTAATCCTTTTTCTATTTGGGAACGAACAACGTTATAACATCTTTTACTTTATTTTGACTCATTAGGCTCAGTAGGAAGTTCCTTAATTGCACATAATACCTCAAATGAACATAAAAAAGTATCTCATAATCACTTGAATAAATAAAGCCTTTATTTCAGCCCAACTCCATTATAAGACTAGTAATTCCATTATCTTTATCCTTTTAGATTCTACATTCTATCTTTCCCTATTATGGAGTCCCTTCCTTGTAGCTAGGTAAAAAAGGTATTTTTGGCTCTAATGCAAGAGTCATTACATCACGAATATTGATTGTTCCAATCACTTAATAACTTCCTTAAATTGAAAGGATTCAAATCAAAAACCTTTTCTACAAATATGAAAAAAGATTTATAGATTTAGCATCTAAATGAATTTTAGGAATATGCTAATATCTTTTATTCATTATTAGAACCTAACCCCCCCAGGACTCGCGCTTTACCAGATCTTAAGTCTCCAGTCCAATCAAGCAAAGAAATGAATTTTAGGAATTTTATATTGAATAACACATGGTTCTGCATAGATAAGGAACAAGAAAGAAAGAAAGGAATTATGGACCACTTCTTTTCAATACTGATTCAAATTGCGTTGCTGTGTTAGAAGAAGGATAGCTATACTGATTTGGTATACTCTAAAGACGCCCTCGGTACACTATTGACGATCTCACAAAGATTTAAATCAGTGGGTTTCCATTTACTGATCCCATCTTTCACGGAATCGATCCCCTTTGACTGTACAAGAATATGTGGAGCTCAACATGTCTGGAAGCACGGAGAACGTTCTTTTGCTGATATTATTACCAGTATTCGATACTGGGTCATTCATAGCATTACTATACCTTCCCTATTCATTGCGGGTTGGTTATTCGTTAGCACAGGTTTAGCTTACGATGTGTTTTGGAAGCCCTCGTCCAAATGAATATTTTACAGAGAGCCGACAAGGAATTCCATTAATAACTGACCGTTTTGATTCTTTGGCACAACTCGATGAATTTAGTAGATCCTTTTAGGAGGTCCCAATGACTATAGATCGAACTTATCCAATTTTTACAGTGAGATGGTTAGCTATTCACGGACTAGCTGTACCTACCGTTTCTTTTTTGGGGTCAATATCAGCCATGCAGTTCATCCAACGATAAACCTAATCCGAATTATAGAGCTATGACACAATCAAACCCGAACGAACAAAGTGTTGAATTGAATCGTACCAGTCTTTACTGGGGGTTATTACTCATTTTTTGTACTTGCTGTTTTATTTTCCAATTATTTCTTCAATTAAGAAAAGAAGGATAATAGTAGGAATTCTCTTATCCCATTCGGAAGGATCTCATTTCATAATAATCCATGACTGTTTATGTCTCTAGCATGACCACTTGATTAAATGTGGAGGGAAGTGGGGTAATGGCCGATACTACTGGAAGGATTCCTCTTTGGCTGATAGGTACTGTAGCTGGTATTCTTGTGATCGGTTTAGTAGGTGTTTTCTTTTATGGTTCATATTCTGGATTGGGTTCATCCCTGTAGTAATCATATGAACTGAGTTGTATACATGAAAAATAAGAACTCAACGGGACGGGACCTTACTCCCGCTCTCTAATTAGAAGGGAGTAAGGTCCCGTCCCGTTGAGTTCTTACTTTTTCATGTATACAACCAGTTCATATGATTACGTACAGGATGAACCCAAATCCAGATAGAACCATAAAAGAAAACACCTACTAAACCGATCACAAGAATCCCAGCTACAGTACCTATCATCCAAGAGGAATCCTTCCAGTATATCGGCCATTTCACCCCACTTCCCTCCACATTTAATCAAGTGGTCATGCTAGAGACATAAACAGTCATGGATTATTATGAAATGAGCTCCTTCCGGAATGGGATAAGGAGAATTCCTACTATTATCCTTCTTTTCTTAATTGTAAGAAATATTGGAAAATAAAACAGCAAGTACAAAAACTGAGTATAACCCCAGTAAAGACTGGTACGATTCAATTCAACACTTGTTCGTTCGGGTTTGATTGTGTCATAGCTCTATAATTCGGATTAGTTTTATCGTTGGATGAACTGCCTGGCTGATATTGACCCAAAAAAGAACGGTAGGTACAGCTAGTCCGTGAATAGCTAACCATCTCACTGTAAATTGGATAAGTTCGATCTATAGTCATTGGGACCTCCTAAAAGGATCTCTAAATTCATCGAGTTGTGCCAAAGAATCAAAACGGTCAGTTATTAATGGAATTCCTTGTCGGCTCTCTGTAAAATATTCATTTGGACGAGGTGCTTCCAACACATCGTAGCTAAACCTTTGCTACGAATAACCAACCCGCAATGAATAGGAAGGTATTAATGCTATGATGACCCAGTATGAATATGTAATAATATCAGCAAGAACGTTCTCCGTGCTTCCAGACAGTTGAGCTCACTCATTCTTGTACATCACAGGGGATCGATTCCGTGAAAGATGGGATCAGTAAATGGAAACCCACTGATTTAAATCTTTGTGAGATCGTCATAGTGGTACCGAGGGCGTCTTTAGAGTATACCAAATCAGTATAGCTATCCTTCTTCTAACCAGCAACGCATTTGAATCAGTATTGAAACAAAGTGGTCCATAATTCCTTTCTTTCTTTCTTGTTCCTTATCTATGCAGAACCATGTGGTTATTCAATATAAAATTCCTAAAATTCATTTCTTTGCTTGATTGAGACTGGAGACTTAAGATCTGGTAAAGCGCGAGTCCTGGGGGGTTAGGTTCTAATAATGAATAAAAGATATTAGCATATTCCTAAAATTCATTTGATGCTAAATCTATAAATCTTTTTTTCATATTTGTAGAAAAGGTTTTTGATTTGAATCCTTTCATTTAAGGAAGTTATTAAGTGATTGGAACAATCAATATTCGTGATGTAATGACTCTTGCATTAGAGCCAAAAATACCTTTTTTATACCTAGCTACAAGGAAGGACTCCATAATAGGGAAAGATAGAATGTAGAATCTAAAAGATAAAGATAAGGAATTACTAGTCTTATAATGGAGTTGGCTGAAATAAAGGCTTTATTTATTCAAGTGATTATGATATACTTTTTTATGTTCATTTGAGGTATTATGTTGCAATTAAGGACTTCCTACTGAGCCTAATGAGTCAAAATAAGTAAAGATGTTATAACGTTGTTCGTTCCCAATAGAAAAAGATTAAAGATTCAATAATTGAAAAAGAAATAAATTTTTTTTATTTCTGCCGCACTAACAAAGTTAGTGCCATCTATAATGACTAATGACTGATAAATAAAACCGTCAACTGGGACTGATTCTGCCATAGGTATTTTTTATTATCCTTATATATTTTTCTTTCAATAAAAGAAATAGAAACTTAGGCAAGTGTTTTATAAACATATGTATAAAAAGACGTATCTTATTTAGCTCCTTCATGCCTACTATAACTAGTTATTTTGGTTTTCTACTAGCGGCTTCAACTATAACTTCAGCTCTATTTATTTGTCTAAGCAAGATCCGACTTATTTGAATTTGAAATTCATTGAATGAACCATGTCCCTTGTGATTTTTGGTTATTGAGATTCGTGGGCAATTCGGATTAATATTTAAGGATAGATATTACCCCCCCCCTTTTTTCTGTTTCAAACAAATTGAAATGATGAAGTTTTGCTATTTGGAATCGTATTAGGTCTATTCCTATTACTTTGGCTGGATTATTTGTACTGCGTATTTACAATACAGACGCGGTGATCAGTTGGATCTTGATAAGTCACATCTCTTTTTTTGATTGACCTCCTCCTTTTTTAATCTGCAGGAGGTCAAATTCAAGTTGATGTTTAAATTGCGGAATCACGCTCTGTAGATTTGAACCTACGACATCGGGTTTTGGAGACCCGCGTTCTACCGAACTGAACTAAGAGCGCTTCTTATCTTTTATCGCATAAGACCTTAAAAATTTTTTTTGTAACCCCTAACGTATCTTGCATGCATATAGTACCATAAACTAAAAGATATTTTTTTGTCCAAATTTAAAAGATTGAATTGATCCTTCGTTACTTCCCATAGGAGAAGTAATAGGTATGGATGACAGGATTTGAACCCGTGACATTTTGTACCCAACACAACGCGCTACCAAGCTGCGCTACATCCCTTTCAATTAGTCTACAGTGTCATTGTAGAGAATCCCTGTTTTGTTTTCCACATCGTTTTTTCGCCATTGATATATGATTTCTCATGCCGTTTCTTCTTTTTGGTCTCATATAACATATATATAAATAAAAAATTATATCCATATGAACTCCAACCTATAAAAGATAAAATATTTATCGGTAATGCTCAGAAAGGAAAGAGGGGACGTATTTTGAGTTGAAAGGAAAGGAAAACCCCACTCACCCCGTTGTTGTATATATCCATTAAGTTAGGATTTCACAAATAAATACAAGTGTTCCTTAACCACATAATGCATCTGATTATATATATATGTATTACAATAAGAAGGAGATTTTCAAATGCGAGATCTAAAAACATATCTCTCCGTGGCACCTGTGCTAAGTACTATATGGTTCGGGTCTTTAGCAGGCCTATTGATAGAGATCAATCGTTATTCCCAGATGCGTTGACATTCTTTTTTTTAATTCTAGTTATTGAATGAGAAGGAATGAAGAAGATTAAGATACAACCTTTTCGGTGACTAATCCTTTTCTTTTTCTTTGTTTTGTTATTTTTTTTTAGTTTTAAGGCTAAAGAAGGAAATAAAAAAGTGGATTAACCTCAGCGAAATTCAGGTTCAGGCTTGAATTAATAGAGGAGAACGGAAATAAAATGAGGGTTATAGGGCACCAAATCATACAATACTAAAATGACATACTATATTGGGGTTATAAATAATTGATAGTTAGAAATCATTGTTATTACTTATTATTACTCTATTGATTGCAACGAAATCTATTATAATGAGTTTTCAGCCTATCAACTTCTATTTTTTTCTTCTTTGTTTCTTTCGTTTCGATCGAAAATGGAAGAGTTGAGTTAATAAAAAAAAAAGGGGGGAGGTTCATGTCCAAGTTAAAGGTACCAGAATAGAGTTGTTTTGGATGTAACAGTTGTATCCGAAACGATATTTAAGGAATCACCGGCATTTCCAGATATATTACTCAAAAGAATCGACACAATACACCGAGTCGATTAGAATTAAGAAAATTCTGTCCCTATTGTTACAAGCATACGATTCATGGGGAGATAAAGATAGATCAAATGGAACGCGCGTGTATCGCCCCTCCACCAGGGAATAGGAAAATTTACATATAATTACATATATATATATTATATAAATTATAAATCAATAAATCCTATCCTATTCGGTCCAATCCTAAATGAATTAGAATTGATAAATAGTATTTTAGAGATAGGAATAAACCATGGATAAATCCAAGCGACCCTTTGTTAAATCCAAGCGATCTTTTCGTAGGCGTTTGCCCCAATTGGATCGGGGGATCGAATTGATTATAGAAACATGAGTTTAATTAGTCGATTTATTAGTGAACAAGGAAAAAATATTATCTAGACGTGTAAATAGATTGACTTTGAAACAACAACGATTAATTACTATTGCTATAAAACAAGCTCGTATTTTATCTTTGTTACCTTTTCTTAATAATGATAAAAAATTTGAGAGAACTGAGTCGACCCCCAGAATAAGAAATAAATAGGCCTCTATTCTTCAATTGACTCTAAATTCCAATCTGAACCCAACGCGGGTTTCAGTTGATGTTTTAGTAAAAAATTAGGGAATCCAGGTTGGTTGGATGTCCCGTCGTAATAAAAATGGGTAAAAAAAAAAGAAGAACTCTTTTTTATTGAAATGTATTCGTTTATTTTTATTTTATCATATTAATTTCTACTCTACCTCTCCCCGAGTTCCTTCTCCGGGATTCTATTTAATTGATTCCTGTGGATTCCTTTCCAATCTATCTTCTTATTTCATGATCTCATTGGAAATAATGTAAAGACAATTTTTATTCGATATAGCTATTTGTGCGAGTATTTTCGATTAAGAAGCAACTGCTTCTTGTACAGATCATGTATTAATCTACTATAACTATAGGATACCCTGTTTTCACGAATTACTGCATTTTTCGAGTGATCCACAATGGCGAAAATTTCTCTTTTGTCTGCCCCTATCCCTATCAGCAGCAACCAAAGCTCATTCTTTGTTGAATAGTAGTTCGAGTAAGTTTTTGAATGAGCCCCTCGAAAGGTTGATACAAATAAACTAATTTTTGTTCTACGTCTTCGAGCTATATACCCTCGTCTATTCTGGTCATGAATCAAATTAAACTTTATATGAATAACTAATTTATTTTTTTCAGCCATTCTTTTCCCCTCTCCTGGTCTATTAATAACAAAACTGATTCTTCAATGTATAAAATAAGAATTCCAATGGCTTTTGCTACTATGACCTTCCCAACCACGATTTTTTCTAGACATTTCGCCTCTGTATAAAAAAAAGAAGTAGTAAAGGTAATAAATGGTGGGTTCCATCGTTTCTATGGTTACTTCTTAAACGGTGAGGTCCTCTCTATACACCGAGTCCTTTCCCTGATTTAATCAATTTTTATTAGTAACTTGTACAGTTCACATTCTTTGACTCTACCCATGAATTTTTTTAGTAATAGGTCTTTTCACAATGAGATCTACCATCACAGTAACGGTATTAATTCTGAAAATTGGCTAGGTAGCTGACCCTGTTAGTCCGTTCTTGCAAGAATAGGAGCCTAATCTTTATGCTTAAAAAAACTATTTCCCCGCTTAATGGATAACCATTTACTACCAATGGGGAATTGCTTCTCATCTCAAATTGAGGGATTGTGATTGGATTTGCACCAATGGAAACCATAAATCTCATACACAATAAAGGTCTTTTTTTTTTCGATAGTGAATCGAGTTCTTTTATCCTATTCATTGTACGGGTCATTGATACTAGAAAATTTTTATCCTTTGCTCATGATCTGAACGAGTCGCACATACACCCTAGTACATGTTCCTCGACGCTGAGGACATCCCGCAAGAGCGGGGGATTTTGTGACATTTCTGATTGGCTGTCTTGTGTTTTCTATAAGTTGTTTAATGGTTGGCATACTGAATAGTATACAGAATGGGCTGGTTTTAGATCGATCCTAACCGGATCGATTATGAATTACTTCCATGATTTCCGTAAATTTTAGGTCTTTTATACTCCTACAAGATCAACACTTCCGTGGCTTGGGCTTCTGTTGCTGTGACATAAAAACATTTCCTTTCTTCTTCGTATACACCCTGAATGGAGTCCCCTTCTTT